>JAVSBS010011279.1:0-19185 GCA_033124195.1 Coracias cyanogaster
GGAGAAAGACTTGGGTATGCTGGCTGATGATAAGCTCAACATGAGCCAGCAATGCATGAGTGCAGCCCAGAAAGCCACTGCTGAGTCCACTACCTGTGTCCCTAAGTGCCATGTCTACACTTTTTAAATACCTCCAGGAGTGGTGACTCCACCACTTCCCTGGCAACATGTACTAAGGCTTAACAACCCTTTCAGTTAAGAATTTTTTTCTTAATATCCAACCTAAACCTTCCCTGGTTTGAAGGACGGGACATGAGACATCTCCTCTTGTCCTGTCACTTGTTACTTGGGAGAAGAGACCAACCCCCACTTTGCTACAACCTCCTTTCAGGTAGTTATAGAGTTAAGGTGTCCCCTCAGCCTCCTTTTCTCCAGGTTAAACAACCCCAGTTTCCTCAGCTGCTCCTTTTAAGATTAGTTCTCTAGACCCTTCACCAGCCCTTCTTTGAACGTGCTTCAGCACCTTGATGTCTTTCTTGTCGTGTGGGCCTCATAACTGAACACAGTGCTCGAGGTGCAGCCTCTCTAGTGCTGGATACAGAGAAATGATCACTTCCCTAGTCCTACTGGACACTCTATTTGTGATATAGGCCAGGATGCAGTTGGCCTCCTTGGCCAGCTGGTCATACTGCTGGCTCCTGTTTAGCCAGCTATTGACCAATGCGCCAGGTCCTTTTCTGCCGGACAGCTTTCCAGCCAATCTTCCCCAAGCCTTTTCCCCCAGAATTATATGTGAGTGGTCAAGTTCTTTTTGTGTATCTACAAGCTGAGTCTTGCAGATGAGAGTCATAGTTTTGGCACGATGCATATTTTCTGTGTCTCAGTTTTTGGTGTGTGCTGGAGGTGGCTGTCAGGAAGGGCGGGCATGCCTAAAACACTTGAATGACTTCTGTGCTTACAAAACTATTGCACGTGAAATATATTTTATTTCCCTTCCTTAAGGCATTAAGACTGGTTAAAGATACGGTAGTCTTCCCCTTTGCCACTTTTAGCAGGAGAAGAAGAAGAATGGCAACAAGTCCTGCAGTGAATTTATAGACGTTACCTCTGTATGGTATGAATTAATTGTCATACTGAGATAGATGGCTTTGTGACAAAGCGGAGGAGATAGGTGACTGTCTTTTACAAACTTCTTGAAGGTCATAATCAAGATTGTCTGGGTTTTTGCAGTGAGCATGTATGTGTCATTTTCCATAACATGATTTCAGCCTGCTTCTGTGCTCCTTTCAGGTGGGGAATGTATGAAATGGCAGATTTCTTATTTAACTTATGTTTTGAACTCTCCAAGGGAGCGAGAGAGGGAAAGGCATAGGCACCGTGACAGCAGAAGATCACCATCACCAGACAGATCTTACAAAAAAGATTACAAGAGAGCAGGAAGGTAAGGAAGGTTACGTTTGGTCTCTTGCGCATTTGAGGCTCTGTGCATCCACGCGTGTGAATTTTTGTGTATGTGCATACGTGCCTGGTTTGGAATTCAGAAAAGATGAGTGTTTTAGATTTATAAGCATCTACCTACACATGCAAATGTCAGTTACCTCAAGACCTTGCAGAGTTATAAATAGCTTGTGGGCTGTGCATTACATCTTCTTTATGTTACAGCTTTTAGCTGCGAGAGATGTGACTCGCAGTTTTTAGTGATAAGTTTCCAACTTTGGAACAAAATTAAAAGAAAGTCACCTAGAATGCAAGTAGGAATTTTAATCTAAAATAGCATATATTTTTTCATACTAATTATTGAATAAGGTTTAAAATGTGGAGGCACTTTCAATTTTAAGTCATTTTTTATAGTAGATCAGAGCTACGAAGTACTCTACTATTTATGGTACTTGTTAAAAGCAGGAAGAGGCAATTGGATTTTGCTATAATTTATATGATAGAATGATGTACAGATCTGAAGCACACTGTTTGTTTTTCATTACAAAATGGTCACTTAAAATAATAAAGATAATTGCTTTTGTTTGCTTTCTTCCATTAAGCCGATCTCCAAGCAGAGAGAGGAAGAGACCTCGATGGGAGGAGGACAGAGAAAGGTGGTCTGAGAATCAGAGCTCCAGCAAAGAGAAAAATTATACCACTGTCAAAGACAAAGAATCAGAAGAAAATGCATCTGAAAAAAATGAAGAGGAAGATGAGGAATTACTTAAGCCAGTCTGGGTTCGCTGTACTCATTCTGAAAGCTATTATTCCAATGACCCTATGGACCAAGTGGTATGTTTGTGAGAGAACTTTAAAATTACTGTACACAGTCCTTTATTGATTGATTACTTGACTAATATGAACCCTCCAGCAGGATCACATTTTGTGTCATTTAATCCTTCTCCCAGCCATCTCAGTTTTTTAACCCTGTTAAGGGCTTTATTTATTGGTATTCTTCTCTATTTTAATCAGTTTCTTCTGTCTGTTTGCATTCAGATTAGGGCTACTTGTAAGTAGGGTACTTTTTTGTCTCCAGAAGTGAAGGGTGGGGTTTTTTCCATTATACCTGTATTTGAGCAAAGGTGCCTCAAGCAGCATATTTTTCCACAACCTTGGATAAATTTTGTACAGAAGCAAGAAGTCAGGATTCTTTGTACTTGACAATAACACTTGTTGGTGGAGTAGTGATTGGGGGGGGGAAGGTTTCTGGGGATTTTTGTGGGGTGTTTTGTGTATGTGGTTGGTTGTGGGTATTTTCTTGAGAATGACATTGAGAATGAATTCATGGTGATTCAAAGCAGGCAACAAAATGAGCCAAGCTTTGTGTTTTTTATGTATGATAGAATTTTTTTTAATTGCAGAATACTTACACATGTCTCCTGTTTCTTCCAAACATGTTGAAAATCAATGCAGAGCTGTACTAAATATGCTTAGACATAGTTCTGCTTTGTTAGGCCAAAGGTTTGATGATAATGCACCAGCAAATGAAGTAGTTACTCAGCTAATTCACCTGGTTCGCCAAAGTTTTAGCAAGTATTTCTGCGTTTCATTGTACTACACAGATCTGTCTTTACCCCTTCTTGCTTTTCATCATGAAAGACTGGTACGTATTGTGTTCATGCAGTATTTCAACACTGGCTTTTTGTTGTTTTTCTGTTTTTTAATTATCAGGGGGACTCTACTGTGGTAGGAACAAGCAAGCTCCGAGATCTATATGAAAAGTTCGATGAGGAGTTAGGAAAGCGGCAGGCAAAGGCCAAAGCAGCCAGGCCCCCGTGGGAGCCACCAAAGACCAAGCTGGATGAAGATTTAGGTATGATGACAGAAATGATGACAAAGCTCTGAAATGGAATAATCTGTAGTGAACCTCTTTTTTGCAGTTGTGTGTATTTAGTAATTTTTGTAGGTTAATCTGTGCTTTTTAAATCCTTCCTTTGTATTGTATATCCATGAGAGTTTTACTATTGCTTTTGACTGAAGTAGTGCTAGAATCTTTACCCAGAAATTTTAAGGGAAAATGGAGAGTATCCAGCACTGCCTTATGCTAAAGTCTCTTCCATGGCATGAAAGCACTCTTAGCATGATTGGGTAAGCCAGAGCATGATCCACAAACGGCTTTGAGGAGCTCCTGGTCTTTGTATTTCTAAAAAGGATGCAAGAGTAGTGGTGATGGACTCATATGACTGCTTGTTAGGGCACTGAGATCATCTTCTGGATTGTATTTTGGTTGTGCAGCTCTGCTTGCTGTGATCTTATGCATAAGTACCAGTTTTCAAAGCATGATTTATCTACATGTCATGCACCGTCCATATTCTTGCAGTGAAATAAGTCTGCTAGCTGTATCAGTTATTGGGGAGAATTAGCAGGTATACTTTCTGATAGCAATTTGTCTGCTCAGAAGTCAGTGAAAATCTATTTTTCTTAATTTGTTTTGTGAGAACTGTTAGCTGTTCCTTCTATAATTCCAGTATTTTAGTGTTTCATAATGTGTTTTTCAGTTAGTTGCATTAGTTCAAGAAATCTTTAGGCATATTACTTTAGATACTCCGTTTTGCTTGCTTTTTAACTGATGTTTCATGTTTGTCTGTTAAGCTGCTTCAGAAACTCGTCTCTGAGCTTAGTAACTCTAAAAAATCATGTATCAACAATTCTGCAGTTGAAATACAGGTATACAATGACATGACCAGTTACGTCCTGGCAGTATAAAAAGACACAACAAAGATGAAGGAAAAAACCAAAGGTTAATTAAAATGTGAATTTACTTTAGTAGTGCAAACATCTTTTACGTTTTTTTGAACAGCGGATTTGCATATATTTAAATTAACTCAAGAATCACTAGTGAAGCTGACTGTAGAGTTTCTCGGGAGGTATGTTTTCACTTGGATTAAACAGGGACAAAACTGCGTGCAACTTACCCTTGTAAATGTTCATGTCCTCAGATCTCTGCAGGAACAGTTCCTGTGCTGCTCCAGGCAGCTTTTCTGTGTTTCTTTTTCCACTCCTTCTGGAGGACCCAAAGGCTCTGCCTCTGCATGGGTGCCATGGGCTGACTTGATCTCTGTGCCAGCTTTTCCTGCAGCCATGCTTCTGTAGTGTCTAATAGCTTGTGTTACTTTGTACTTAAGTAAATGCTGTCCCTGTCCTGCCTTGTTTAGCAGTAAATGTGTATTGTAGTGGCATAACAATGTACTCAAAGAGCACTTTTAGATAATGAAAGGCTGATTTCAATACATGAAATCTGAAAGTTCTGCATTGGTCTTTCAGAACTCCAGCTTACTCACAAGCCCCACACTCATTTTGCACCTAAAATTACACTTATACAGCTGATGAATGTTTATCAGAGAACTTTTAAAACTCAAGTGTTTATGAATATTTGTAGGAATATGTGTGTATGCCCATTTGGACAAAACTTGATTTTAACTGAGCGTGTATGACCTGTGTAAACCATATGCCCCAAAGACATATTTCAATAACACCTTATGCTGAATTACGAACTGTATAAAAACACACCTTGATTAAAAAAATAAGAACCCACATATCATACTAATATTCTCTCATTTTCTCTCTCTCCTTTTTCTTTTAGCAAAGGAGAGCCTTGTATTCAATAAATACACATACTTTAAAACATAGCACTGACAATGCAGTAGTATGTTTTCTCAAGTCAGGGGCTAGGAATGGAAGAAATGTTGCTCTCCTGTTTCCAAGAATAATAAACCTTACTTGCATCATGGTATATGCCTTGGCTGTGAAGGCATTTATTTAAATTGGAGCTGAGGAGATCTGTAGAAATGAGTGACATTGCATGCATTAAGAACAGGAGCAATTTGTAAATGCCACAAGAGATTAGAGATATGTGAGATCAGCTTCTGTTTTTCCTTTGTGGTGGTTTTTCTTGTTGTTAATTAAGTCCAGACACTTATTTACATTACCTTGACAACACCATAAAGGAGGCATTTTAATAAGTCTAAGACTGCTTTCTGTCTGTTTTTTTCTTTACCATTGTTCCCCCCTCTGATACATCAAAAAAATTGGTTCAGGTAATACAAAGAAAAATGTCTTTTTAAAAAAAAAAAAAGGGGGGAAAATTGACACAACAGTGCTTCCAAAAAACTTATGCCTGGATTCACTCTGCTAGCAGCTCCAGGTTTTCTTATCTGAGGTTTCTAATATGTGATAATGGATTTATTACAAATAGTTGATTTAAAAAAATGAGTCTAACAGTACATGTTCTATCGTAATTCTGTACATATGTACTGTTTCAAAAGTCTTAAATAGACAATACCCTGCTACAGACAGGGACATTTTAGGTAAAATGAAACTAGACATAAGCATTTTACTCATAGCAAGCAGAATTAACTTTCAAGCAAGAGGTTCTGTTTAGTTCATGCTAGTGACTGTGTGTGTATTCTTTCTGTTTTCTCTCTTTTATTTATTTATTTATTTTTTTTTAAATTTTACAATAATACTTGTGTTGGTTATAGTGCTGTAGTCCTTATTGTCAACTAACTGAAATTGTTCTTCTACAGCTGGTCAGTGGTGCTCCTGGACAGACAAACAGCAGTCTCTCATGCATGCAAACAGATGCTGTTGTTATAGGCATTTAATATCCATAGTGTTGGCTATAATTTTTAATTAAAAATGCAATTGCTGTCCCTGTTTTTGTTAGCGTGAATGTCATGCACAACTTTAATAACTTTCAGTATGCCACAGTTAGCTATGTCATGTTGGAGAACGCAGTACTATTGGAGAAGAGAGTGTGTGGAAGTGTTTTGCAGCTGACTCTGTTTTTCTTGTGTGAATCAGAGAGCTCAAGTGACTCGGACTGTGACTCTGAAGATGACAGTAGCTGCTCTAGCAGTTCAGATTCAGATGTTTTTGACGTCATTGCAGAAATTAAGCGTAAAAAAGCACACCCTGATCGTCTCCATGAAGAACTGTGGTACAATGATCCAGGACAGGTATGACAAAAGGAAAAAGTTCTGTGTCTGAAAGACATTCTTCTCTGTAGACTGTAAATTCTGCATTGCTGTCAAACATAGTGAGTGACATCTATTTCAATATTAATTTTTTACCCACCTTTTCCCTTTTCTCATCTTCTTCAAAGCACTTCAGTTTTGGTTTCAAGAATGGGGTTCCAGCTTGTGAATCCTGGGGATTATTCAGTTAGAATCGTGTCTGACGCTGTTAGTAAAACCTGAATTGCTAAAGGTGTACTAATGCTGTCCTCTTAGCGCTGAGATAAAGGTACATAGATGAATTCTGGGGTGGAGAAAAGGCAACATGTTTACCTACTTTACAAATTTTCCACCTAAGAGCTCTCAGGTTATAATGGTAAATAATGTTTTAAATATGCAGTTAAGGCTCCTGATTTCTTGTCTAATGGTTCTTTTGTAGTTGTGTGGAGATTTCTCATTAAATGTAGTTGCTCATGAAGTGCTGTTTTGAATGTATACATTGCACAGAAGACTAGTTTCTGTTTGCAAATTCGCCTTCTTCATCTTTCTTACTTAAATAATTTACACTATATTCTAAATCATTGTGAAATGGCACCTCAGCAAATTTATTTTTTTTTTCCAGTACTTTGTGTGATGAGTTTAGAGTGCAGCAAATCATAATGTAAAGACACACTGCAATGCCCATTGCCGCTGTGGTAATTGAAAGGTCTGTTGAATATTCTATTACAGACTCATATTTATGCTTCAAGTTACAAAAAAAATAATTTGACTGAACGTAGCTAGCTGCTCTTATTTGTATGTAAAACAAAATTAGCAAACTTTTTAGATATTTAACTGAAACAATTGTGTAGCGCTTGGGCTACAAAGTAATGTTCTAGGCCAGAATATTAGCTAAATAAGAAGTGGAATAACTGTAGGATGAATAGATTCAGGAATGTATGGTCTATATGAGTTTTCTGCTGAAGAACTTTCTTTCACAAAATCTTCTTTGAGACCGACTCTTCATCTTTCTTGAAAAGGCTGAAATCAGATCATGGTGAGCTTGTCAGTGCTGTACTACTTCAGAGTAGATTTTATTTGAAAATGTTTGAAATTTTCCTAGGTATTTATCTGGTATGCCGAAATGCTTTCTAACTATCACTACATAAAACAGGAATGATTGCCACACACACTGACATGTACAAGTACAGTCTGACACAGAACTAGGTTTTTAGGATTGATCTTCCAGACCCTTCAGTCTGAGCAGTGTGTTACTTTGGATAATCTCCAGCAGTGCTGGCAGTTGCTAGAAAATAAATTGTTAAATCTGATGCCACCACAGTGGCCTTTTCCTTACAAGTGTTATCTGCTTGTTTGTGTTGCCCTGTTGGTCAGAGAAAGCTAGGAGCTATTGCCTATGTAAAACTGTTGATGATTTCAACATCATTTTATCATCACTTCATGATTGCTCTTCTGCATTCTTTTCCATGAGTGCTGTCATTAGGAGCAAGATAGCTATATATCTGACTTGCTTTTCAAGTCCTCAGCTTTACAGGTACTTCACATCTCTCTCGGTTTTGGTCTGTGCAGTTAATTTAACAGAGGCAATGTTTGCCCTGAACAGAGAATTAAGGATTAGATTAAAAAAAAAAAAGTGATGATTATTTTAATAGCCTCAGTGGGCACTTATTTTTGCAGGAATGATGAGCAATTTGCTGTTGACTGCATTTTTTAACTCTCTTCTGTTTCGTGGCTGTATAAACTAGTGAGGAAGTATGCTTTTAACTATAAACATGATCCAGTTTTGTTGGGTCTGTACTTTCCTCGAAGTTCTCGGAGTGTGGAAAAAAATGTGGGAATAAAAAGCAGTCATGTCACTCTGTTGTTAAGATTGCATGACTAAGTTCCCAAACGAGTAGAGAAGTGCCCTACTTTTTACCTTCCTTTGCTTGTATACATTGTGCCACTCTGAATAAATTAAGCTAAGATGAACATTCAGAGAATTAACATCAAAACTAAAAAGTTGTGTTCCTCTCCTGGCTGTCTGAAGACTACCTTAACAGCAATTTGGTCGTTCTTGCCTCCTGAGGTATCTTCACATTATATCTACTGTGTCATGATACTATTTAACTCTACAAAGGATGCTGTTTACATTTTCAGGCTGCTTATAATGGCATGGAAAGTTCAGCTGGTCCTTGTATTGCATTGCAAGGTTGTTGGATTTTTTTCTAAGTCTAAAAAAATGTTTGTGTTCTTGGATTCAGACTTTGAAAAACTCCATTAAAGCTTGGGTTTGGGAACTTAATTTGTGTCTCTGGTTTGGTTCTGGGTTTTTTTGTTGGGTTTCCGCAATGGGCATGATGTTAAGAGCAGAAAACTGCAGGGCATTGATCAGAAAACTTGATCATAAAACTTGAGATTTATACAATGCAATGGCCCTTTTTGTTATAACTACTTGATGCATCCATACAGAACACTGAAGTGGATATTTTTCCTCCTTTTTTACTAATCTGTTCACAGGATGGATTTGTAGTGTTGCCATTAATTCTTTGAAGTACCAAGTAAAATCTTCAACTGGTCTGCTTTGCATCCTTCTGCTGTGCTAGAGGCGTTAGTCAGGGACAGGATTTCAGTCAGTGAATTTAGTGGAACTGTTTGCACACGGCGATTTCAGCCTGTAAATATTTGCATGTGTGTGTTTAGGACTTCAATGTCGTTAGGCAAACACCCATGCTGTTTGTATGTACAAGAAAGGGAAAAGAAGTATATGATAGGAGAGTGATACAATTTTGAGAGCGTTTTTCCATCTTGTGCTTCTGAAATGGTAATGAAGTTCTAATGCTATTGTGCAGTTTTCTTATGGTAGTCTAAACTGTTTTCAGTTTTATTGGTTTAAGAACATCCGCTTAATCTAAGCATGACAGGCTTTTAGAAGCATCAGCAGTCTAGGCATTAAAAGCAACATACTTTTCCAAAACCATTTTTCAATAAAAACAGATTCCTATTTCATTTTTGACAGATGAATGATGGACCTTTGTGCAAGTGCAGTGCTAAAGCCCGACGAACGGGAATCAGACATGGCATTTATCCGGGTGAAGAGGTAAGTCAGTCTAAGAATTACAATTATTAATACAGACTTGCTGCATGTACACTCATATTTGGGTTGATTTGAGGGTTGGGTTTTTTTCCGTGGTTTACAGGCTGAATAAAGTCTCTTGTATGACTTCAGTTGTGTAACCTCATATTTAAAATGCACTACCAGTAATGAAATCCACCTGAAAACTATGGAAAACTTCTGTGTGCATTTGTTTAGTTCTAGGGATTTTTATGTTTACTAATTTTGCTTTACTAATTCCATTAATAAAAAAGAACTTGTGGTCAAAGGTTTACCATCTTCAAGTGGATGAGTATGTTCTGAGGGCCCTCTTTGTGCAGGAATTGCTTTAAAAGTAAAAGCAAAAGTAAATAAAACAGTAATTCTGCTGCTGACAGGAGGAGAAAGCTTGTCAAGGAGGTGTTCTTGCCTTAGCACTAGAGCATGTCTGCACTGAAAACTGTCAAACAGTTTATTAAGTTCTTTATGAATACTTGATCAGAAAAAATGACTTCATCAGCTTCCTGAAACACATATTAGAATGGTAGTGCCTTTCTTTTGAAAAACATTGTTGAAATTTTCCTTAGAAATATTCATTTGTACAGAGCATGCTTGATCACTGTTGCTTCTGGAAAGAAAGCAGTGCTTGGATGAATTCAAGGGTTTTTTTATTCTAAAAAACTTTGTTCTTGTGAATGACTTGGAGAACATTAATATGTAGGTTTTACAATTTAGCTTTGTAATTTTTCTTAGTCTGTTTTTAAATATGCCTTTTTACATATGTTTACTGAAACACTATTTTATTTCTCTGCAGTTAAGGATTTATGAACTTTTCTGTGATTTAATCCAACTCAGAAAAATGGCTTTAGTCTGAAACTTACTATAAATCGCTCCAGTTCAGGATCAGTTCCTTCCCACATTCTCTAGTGTTTTTGTTGAAGAGATGGAGGGAGAAAATATAGAAGGAGAAAACTTGCTGCATGAAGGCAGCTGCTCCCTGGAGCAAGGCCAGCTGGGAATTTGAGGTTTCAGAAGACCTCCTAGGATATACTAGTCTTTACAATGTCCTGTAGAGAAAACTGCTTAGCTTTTAAACTACCTGTTTTGTGACTGTCTTGTTGCAGCAGTGAGAAGCTTAATTTGGGGCTGAACAGCCAGGGTAACTACCCTACTTATTGGATAGGTTTTGCAAAGTGCACAGAGCTGTGTAGTGGGGTATCGATCTTGCCATTGCAGTCAGGCCAATTTTTTTAACGCTGTTCAGAGTAGTACCCTGCTCGCTGTTGATTTATTTTTTTTCCCATGCAGACAGATGTATTCCAAACAGGCTGGTGGCAGCCCTTGAACTGCAGAAAATTGGATGTAGGGCATACGAGAACCTGGTTTTGTCTCACCGTTAAGGATTTTTAGGTCTTTAAACTGGACTGCTTCAGAACAAGCTGGAAGAAAACATGAATCCCAGCCATTTGGTGTCGCATCAGAGTGCGTGGAGGGTTGGCTGCCTTTGGACCTCACAGGCAGTCATTACAACCTAGCAGACAGCATGGTTACCTCTGTGGCCATAGACTAATCCCTTCTCTTCTGGCACCAAATTTGCCCGAAGCAGATGAGCTGATTCCTGTCTGTCTTGATAACATACTTTAAGATCTTCTCAAGTGATCTCCAGGTCCCTTTTTGTAAGCTTTTAAAATCAGTTCCCTGAAACAAATTTGTATAAAAGAAGAAGTTAGTCTGGTACATAAAAAAACTGCTGTGTGTAAGAAAGATGGAGAGGCAAATGGCAAATGAAAAAACTTACAGTAATGTTTTTCACCTTTTTTTTCCTTTTGAATAGCTTTAAAAATATTTCTGAAAGTGAAAATGTAGATAAGACATCACTTTTTCTCTTCCCAGAATGCTTCATTATGACTACCTGCTTTTATTTAATTTTTTGTAGTGCATATTTCACAGCTATTAGAAATGCTTTATTCTCTCTTTTAATCTAAATTTGCCTTGACTCTACACATAGTTCTACTTATCTCTTTCTTTAAGCCCATTAAACCATGTCGCCCCATGACCAACAATGCTGGAAGACTATACCACTATCGAATTACTGTGTCGCCTCCCACAAACTTCTTAGTAAGTACTTTATAAATAATTCTAACTAGGACTTTATTTTGTTTTCAGTGATGGAAGTAGTACTGCTTCTTGCTTATGATGGTTTTGTTTGCTTTTTTAAGACAGACAGACCTACTGTTATTGAGTATGATGACCATGAATATATCTTTGAAGGGTTCTCAATGTTTGCACATGCCCCACTAACAAATGTAAGTATGTTTGTTACTACATACATGGGATTTATTTGGAAGGAAAGCTGTTTCTGCCCTGAAGTAGAACTTGTCTAAACAATGGTACACATATGTTGCAAACATCTTGCTGGCGTTGGCATCAGGAGGAAGATACTCGTGCTAACGAGTGTGTGTCTCTGTCTTGGCTAATTGTGGTAAGCATTGTCTTCAAACTGTGACAGAGACTGTGATTGCATCAAATGTTTTACATGTTTCACAGTTTTGAAGCGAAATAAACCATGGAATATCTTGTTAAAACTGTAATTGAATTTAAATTGGATGAGGAGGTTTGTTAAATTGGAGAAAAACAGCAAAAACAACAAAAAATATTTTTCCTTAAGTCACAAATGGACTCTTTTTCAGAGGGTTTTTCAGAGACTTCCCTCTTCTAAAACCTACCTAGATATATCCACTACTTTCTACTATCAATTCAGCTTCTTCAAGAACAAGACAAGTTGTGATTTTTATTAAAAGTTGTAGGTATTTAAAGGCAATTTATTTTACGCTTTGAAAGCAAATATAACAAAAAACGATGAGTGGTACCTGACTGCCCTGCTTTTCTGATATAAGCTGAGTTAGCCATATTTGAATGAAAAATATGCAAATATTTTATTTCTGTACACCTGAAGATCTTTTAGTATGTTGGTATTTCAAGAACTGTTTTTTCAAATGACTAGTGTTTGCTTGTTTCCTTGGTTTCATACCTATTAGTAGCTACACCACCAATGCCAAAATCCCGTATAAGAATGCTTATCAGTACAGGACTGGGCTGTAAGAATACTGGAACTGAAAGGCACTGAGAAGAAAGTGGGTTTTTTTCACTGGTAGTTTGCTTACATAATGTATAAGACAACGCTTTAGGTGAGCAGGGAAGGGGATTCTTGTTCACAGAATCACAGAGTCATTATGGTTGGAAAGGACCTCCAGGATCATCAAGTCCAACCTTTCTCCTAGCATCTCTCTAACCACTACACCATATCCTCAAGCACCACATCTATTCGTTCTCTCCAGAATGTTTTCATCCAGGTAAGATTCTCCTTTGCATTTCTGAACAACTCATTTGTTTTTCTCCTTTTAAAACATTTCTAAATGTCTTCCCTATTCAGTGTGTGAAAGATAGTTGCTTCTGAATATTTGTCAGGGTCTTTATCCTAGGACTCTTCACGGTCTCACGCTTTCTCCACACTCCTTTTAACTTTTTTCCTAATAACAAAATTAGAAATATGTGCTCCCCCACAACAGATTTGTGCACAAGCAGAGTTTCCTCCTTTTCCCTTCCCTTTTTTTTCAGTCTCCCAACTTAATCTTAACTACCATTTACTGTAAGTGTCTCTTAATTGTATATTTTCACTAAACATTAGTTCAGTCTGAAGTGGTATAGCAATGTGTTTTGCCTCCATATTGTAGTGGCAACCTCAGTTTGCAAAAATTTCTTTTTATTTTTTTTCTATCCACTTTATCTCACATCCTGATTGCAACTGATGCTGAAATAAACATCTAAATGAGACAACTGAATGGTCTTGTGGATCATTTAATATGAAGTCCTTTTATAGCTTCATCATATTATGAGCATAGAACATCAGTTTTTCTCTTTCCGGGGTACATAAAGCTAAATTGTTCTAAAACCTCATAAGTATGCGTAGTTATGAAATGTGTAGGATTACTCCTTGCTAACATTATCTTGATTTTTTAATTGGGTAGTGAGACGCTGTACACATATATACCAAATTCTACAGCATTATTAAGATGTGATATGTTGGCTAAAACCCCTTTGGATTATTCCTGTGGAAATTGTAGTATACATAATGACTCTATCATAATTCATAGGTTTATTTTGTAGGAAATGAAAGAAATTTGCTTTATTTACTGACTTTTATTTCACTTAGTATCTATAGCAAAAAAAAATCATACTTTCTGTAATTCTTAGCTGCTAGAATGATTCTTCCAATCACTACTGTCTCTCCAATATCTTATTTTTAAACTTTGCTTCCCTGTTGTACTTTTAGTTTTCTGCCAAATCTCACATTGTGGTCGTGGGTAAAGTGATATCATGTTTTCTTTTACAGTGTAGTAACTAGAGCATGAGACATTTGATGTAGAAATTCAGATTTCCTTGTGATTATTAAGTTAGGAGTTAATCTTTAAAGTCTTTCGAGTTACGCTATATGAATCTTTACTCTGGTTGCTTTATGGACTTTGAGAGTATTTGATATCTGGCAAATAGCATTTGGTGCTTCACGAGATAAACTGAAAAAGATCCTCACGATTTTTCAGGGCAGCTGAAAATGAACAACACCAAGTCTCTGGGTTTCATTGTTCTGAGATGCTGGGGAAGAACTATTAATAGTTATAAATACCTATTCAGCATCTTCAGCAAACACAGATTGTGAAGGAAAAGCTATTCATTCAGGTTCAGCTTTAGCATTCAGAAAAGAGTGAAGATTTATCATAATTTTCACAAGTTATAATTTTCTTGTGTGAATTGGATGCTGGGTTTTGGGTTATAGGAAAACATTATTTAGATTGTCCTCTTTCAGGAAGTCAGCAAATACTATGCCTTTTCAGTCTGTGACTGTAAAAGGGAAAAGTTAATGTTCCAGTAACAATCACTGTGAGGCTGATACAGTCCATTAAAATTGAGGGCACTTGGTCACTTTGCAGAATTGCTTCAGAAGTAAGCTGTAATTTTTGAGAAGCCTCTCTAAGGAATTAAGTACAAAGTAAGGAGTAGGTCTTCTTTAAATAGTCTCAGGTAGGGTCTATGAGGAGCAGAGAATGCCATCTTTTCTTTTTCCTTCAAAGATACTAGGAAAATTTTTGATTTTTCTTAGTGTTTCAGCTGATCACTTCGAAGTTAATTATGTTTGAAAAGTGGTTTTTTTTAAAAAAAAGACGTATCTTCCCTTTCTCTTCTGATTCTTTGCTTTTTAGTGACCAATCAAGCTGCAGTGGTATGACATGCCACTGATGTTGATTTATTTCAAAGGCTCTAGTACTTTCCACAGGAGCAAAAACAAACAATAAAAAGAAGAAATATTTATTGTCTTACATTAGGATTTCAGGTCTTATTTTAATTTAATTACCTTCTTTTACACAATTTGGAGTAAAAAAGATTAAAATAATTCACATTGTCTCCCTATAGCCAGAAGCCATCTTTATAAATTCGAAGAACACCATGGCCAGGTCTTCAGTATGTTACAATATCTGTAATAAAAGATATGTAATTAAATTTTTCTGTAGTATTTATGCGGTTTTTAACTGTGATTTCCTTTTCTTCATTGAAAAAATTCTGATATATAACCATCTATTTTACTATGGTAGAAATAATTAGGCTACAGGATAAATGAGCGGAACAGACCAAAATCACTAGGGAACATAAAATTATTGACATAATCCAAAAGACTGTACTACAAAAGAGTAATAAAATGCACATTATCTATGATATATTATGCTACTCATAATAAACATAATTCAGTACATCGAACACCTTTTTTTACTTCTGAAGTTATTTTTTTAAATATATATATCAGATATGAAGAAGATGAATAGCTGCAGAGTGCCAGAATAATGGCTGCAGATTAGAAAATCCTGTTATTTGTCATTTAAAAACACATCAAGACTGCAATCTTCATGCATCTTCCTAATTACTTGTGATAATCAGATTCCAGGGTTTATATGTTGATATTCATTCAATAGGAATATTCAAAGTCACCAAATTAATTAGCAATTGCTTTGAACTACTGGAAATGAACTGTTGAAAAGTATATAAAAAAGATTATCATGTTTATTCCAACCTTCAGATATTAAAAATACCTATAGCCCCTCAGAAACTCAGATTTGAGAAAAAAAGGCATGTCCGGGTATTCTCTTAGGTTTGGTCAACCTTCTTTAATACTCTCTGTTTCTCAGACTTGATGGTAATGTTAGGTCAGTCCACTGTAATTATTAAACATAATCCAGAATCACTCATTTAAATGTATGGCTTTCAAAAGGTTTAACCTTTTGATTCTAGAAAACCTGAAGATTTTTGCATTGTTACTCACATAGGAGGGAATAGACCATTGCTAGGGCAAGGACAAAAGGCATCCTTCAGGGAATAGTGGAGGAGCCCCTGAGTTTGTTCATGGTTGTGGGATGGTAAGCCCAGGCTTGAGCAGAAAAAAGTGAAGGACATGCATACTTGCAGACACTAGGTCTTGGCCATGTGATGCTTATACCTGGCAATGTATTCAAAGGGTTAAGCAGACACATCATTTTACAAACACTATTTGAACCGCTTGTTTTGCATTTGATTGAGAAAAACTATCTGGCAGAGCGCATGGGAAAATGGAATCCAGTCTGAAAAACACAAACAAGAACAATATATCCAAAGGCGCTTTTCAGTGGCAGAGCTAAAGTTGTAGCTGTAGATACAAGTGAATCATGGTTGTTGTTCAAAATTTAGTGCACAAATAAGTACCTGCTTGCAAGAGTGCTGTTAATAGATTCAGCTGAATTTTTTACTTGCTACAGTCTAGTAGTCAGATGGAACATCTGAGTAGAGGCTCAGCTTTTCTCTAACACATTTACAAGCATATTGCTCTTCTCCAAAGTTCATGGCTTAATTCAGTGCAGATCAGGCAGCTGAATTTGCCTCAGGAAGAAGCCTATGTCCTTCTTGAATAACACTGAGTACTGGGCAAACAGGCAAGCACTAAGCTATTTCCCATTTTAAAAGAGCAGTATCTGCAGATTTATGTGACCTTCTGTGTGTTTCTGTAGATGTCAATGTTTGATTGTTTATAAGGTTTAAGTTAAGAAGACAGATGATATTAACGTTTTCTGAAAGTAATTTCACCCTGGAAGAGTTGAGTAACTTTCCAGGACATGCAAGATTAGGCAAATACCTGAAGTCTCTGGCCAGGCAGCTTCAGGTGGATAGGCAGCAACCAGGCGATGGTTACTGAGGTGAATCACTCAGGAGTTTTACTTCCTGTGAGTGGTGCTATTTAGGACAACGCAGTAACTTCTGGTAGTCCTGAGCTTTTTCAACATGTATTTTTTTGCTGCAAAACACAAGTTCATAGCCATTATGTGTGAAGCAGGGTCTACTGAACTTATTTGTCTGCTAGCCACGAGTTACTTCATTTCCTTCATCTGTATTGAGTTCACAGCTCTTAGCCTCTGGGTCAGAGTCTTCTCAAGGCATTTATAACTTCATAAATATATATATTAAAAAATCATATTATGCCTAAAATATATCTCCTTATGAAAATCACTCAGGGGTATGGAAAGCTGGCTACCTATTGTCTATATTTCAGTAGATGTATGCCATACTTGGAATATCCAAATTTGAATTGTGTAAAATTGGACCGCCATTGAAAAATATATGATTGTTTTCTGATCTCACCATTTCAGCTCACTAAAAAGAAAGGAAGATTTTCTATTTATAAATACTATGCCTTCACAAGGCATTTATTTTCCTTGGAAAATTATAAAATCAGAGCTAATGCATTAGAAAATAAGAAATTTGTAGGACCATAGAATGGTTTGTTTTGGAAGGGACCTCAAAAATCATCTAGTTCCAACCCCTCTGCCATGGGCAAGGACATCTCCCACTAGACCAGGTTGCTTAAGGCCCCATCCAACATGGCCTTGAAAAATTCCAGAGATAGAGCATTTACAGCTTCCATGGGCAACTTGTTCCTGTGACTCACCACTCTTATAGTGAGGAACTTCTTCCTTACTTCTAGTCTAAATCTATGCTTCTCCAATTTAAAGCCATTACCTCTTGTCCTGTGACTACAAGCCCTTGTAAAAGTCCCTCCCCAGCTCTCTTCTAGGCCCCTTTCATATACCAGAAGGCCACAATGAGGTGTCCCTGGAGTCTTCTCATTTCCAAGTTGAACAACCACAACTCTCTCAGCCCCATAGGAGACATGTTCCAGCCAACTGATCATTTTTGTGGACCTCCTCTGGACCCTCTTCAACAGATATATGTCCTTATTTTGTTGGGGGCTCCAGAGCTGGACGCAGTACTCTAAGTGGGGTCTCATGAGAGTGGAGCAGAGGGGCAGAAACATCTCCCTTGTCCTACTGGCCACACTTCCTTTTATGCAGCCCAGGACATGGTTGGGGATTTCTGGGCTGCACTGGCACATTGCTGACTCATATTGAGCTTTTCATGGACCAACACCCTCAAGTCTTTCAGTCGACTCATTGCCCAGACTCTATTTGTGCTTGGGATTGCCCTGACCCAGGTGCAGGACCTTGCTCTTGGTCTTGTTGAACTCTCAAGCCTGTCAAGGTCTCTCTGGATGGCATCCCTTACCTCCAGCATGTTGACCACAGCACACAGCTTGGTGTCCAAAAACTTGCTGAGGGAGCATTCAATCCCACTGCCCGTGTCACTGAAAAAGATACTAAATAGTAGTGGTCCCTGTACTATTCTTTTTATTGGCATGCTTGTAAAACACTTATCACATTTTCAAGAAAAATTCAGGAACAAGTTTTCTTCTTGTAGCACTCAATTACTGGAGAAGAGAACTGACTTACCAGAACTTGGAAATCCACTTTGTACCTTCTGTGAATGCATGTACTCATAATTTCCTTTCCCCAGTTACCTTCTGGATCTAAGAAAGTTCTAAGTCCTTGTGATTGCCAAGATGCACTTTTAAGTAATAATACACTTTTCTCTAGTATCCTGAATGTTGGTCTCTGCCCATCTGGCTGAACATAGCCCAGAATTAATTCAATAAAACTAGGAGTGAGCAATTCCCTTTTCAACTCCTTCACTTATCCATCCAATTTGCAAGTAACTGTGGCAGAGGCAGTTTTTCATGTGACTGAAGATTAAAAAATTGTGATGGTCAACATGGTCTGATGGGTTGGATAAAAACAGTGCTAAGAATGCTCAAACTTGAATGTAAGAAAGAGCAGTCTTACAGCTGGTTTATTGTTTAAGTTTGTTAAAACAAGAAGATTCCACCTGAAAAAAAAAAACCAAAAGACATGCAGAAAAGTTTGGGAGCAAGTGGCTTGAGAAAGGAAACAGAGAAGCAATTAAAAAAAAACCCAGTTTTTTATCCTACTTTAGTTGATAGTCTTTGAAATTCCTCTCTGATCACATTAAACGAGGTGGATGAAGTAATGGTATAAATAAAGCTACTTCCTAAGTAATATTCTAGATACTATTCTCTCCATATATTAATCTTTGAAAGTAACTCCCAGTTATCAGAAGTTAAAACACTTCCTAAGGAATCAATGGATAAGTTGTAAAAGAAATTGCAACCATATGATAAGAGGTTGCCAGCAATAAAGACATCAAGATAATTGACAATAAACATGTCAAAGCAAAGCTGTGTTTCAAAATTTACTGAAAAATTTAAGGAAAACAAAGATGTTTCATTCCTTGAAATTTGGAAGATGATGC
>JAVSBS010011280.1:0-18159 GCA_033124195.1 Coracias cyanogaster
GGGGCAGCCACCACCTCTCTGGGCAACCTGCGCCAGGCTCTCACCACCCTCAGTGTCAAAAATTTCTTCCTTCTCTCTAGTCTAAATCTCCCTCTTTCAGTTTAAAGGCATCACCCCTTGTCCTATCACAACATGTCCCTCTGTGCCAGCACGGGGCTGGTGCCACAGGCACCCTCTGCCCAGCCCCACGTGCCCAACCTGCTCCCAAAGCTCCAATACGCAGCACAGAGAGGGGGGCAAACCACAACCGAGCTGATTAGCCTAATCACAAGGCCATCCTCCCTCACCATCCACTGGGTAAACCCACCCCAGCAGCTCCAGTGAGAGGATTTGAGGAAAACCGATACTGCTGCAAGGCCATAAACAGAGGAGTGCACCTGAAGTAGCCATGAACCCCCGGGGAGTGCTGGGGGAAGTGAGAAGCTGGTTACTGCAAAGACAAGTGACTGTGAAATCCTGTTTTATTCTTCCTGCCGTAAAAGCCTGTTAGTTCTTCAAGGAGGTGTTTGGGGGGCTGTGTCATGTCCCGTGCTGGAGCAGGACAGCATGTGTGGCCCCCACTGCTCCTCCTGGGGACAAGCACGGTCCTGCAGCCACAAGTAATTTTGGAAAACTACAGGAGGGGTTTCATCAGCTTGGAAGGCTCCTGCTTCGTGTCTCTGCGAGCCGATGCTGAACGCGAGGCCGTGTCTTAGATTGATACCCTCAGCCACGCTGTATTTTGCACTTGGCTATTCGGTCTGGACATTGAGAGATGCACAGGAAATACGTAATATTCATGTTTGTAAGCGATAAAGATAATGCAGGTGTTAACTTGCGTGGTTGGGTTGCGCTTTGTTTTTTAATTGACTGGCAGCCGAGCTCCATTGGAAGCTGGACAGTGGTGAGATATCATTTTAAGGATGCAGGGCTCTGCAAGGGATGTCTGGGCACCCATCAGCCCTCTCTGCCTCCCTTTTGATCTTCTGTTCTTTACCTCCTCACCACACATCCTTCGTGCTGTTTTTTAAATGCTTACCTAAGGAGTGTACATTCAAATTTCATCAGGGAAAAAAGAAGTAGTAACTTGACAATGTTACGATGTTATCTCATAAAAATCTCATTAAATCAACACTCTTCTGTATGGTCTTACTCTCCACCAACTGAACTCAAAGATTTCCCCTTCATTAGGATCAGTGGTATAGAATCAAGCCCTTACATCTGAAATATGTTGTTTTTGAGGCTGAAGGTGTTTGTTAATGGACAAAACACAGAATTTCACACAACTCTAGCTACCTTTGCATTCCTCAGTTGATTACCAATACCTTTTCAATTCGTGAGAAGCAAGCAAAATTCACTGAAACTTCAACCCAAGCGCCGGAAAAATATAAATTCCCTTTTTTAATTTATACAACACAGCTCCTGAAAAATTCTTTCTCCCAAACCTTGCCTCAAATGTGTCCATTTTCCTTACACGGCTGATCTCAAATAACCTTAGAGGTTTCCCACAATGCAGAGGAACCCCAGAAAATAATAAAGGTATTTTTGTGAAATACTGCTTAGTCTCTGGGATAAACCTGGAGCACTGACTTGTATAGCTAGAGGCTTATTTTTAGATCCTCCAGAGGCTATGTGCGAAAAAGGAGAGAAAGAGAGAAAGAGAAAGAACAATTTAAATCATCATAACTTCATAAACCAGGTGGTTTTTTTGTAAGATTATTTGATAAAACGTAGCTGGAAATATATTTACAATCAAAATGGGTTTATTGTGATTTTAAAGCCTTTGCCTAAAGAAAAAAAAAAAAGTGTTTGCTTTGCATTAGCTCCTCCAAGAGGCCAAAACTGTTAAAAAAAAAAAAAAAGGTAATGAATGTGCCTATTTTTATTAAATTACTGGAATGGCCAGTCTCAAACCAGACCCTTTTCTCTTTGGGGAGAGGAATGGCTGCCTCTGGAACAGTTTGAAAGGGAGCTCCAGCCCCAATGCCCTGTTGGTGGTGGTCCATAGTCCAACCACGGAGACCTCAGTAAAATGTGAGTGCGGGGCTGGCTCTTCCCTAGGGAAAGGAGAAGCCACAAAGTGTCCATCAGGGGCTTGACCAGGAAGGAAAGCAGAAGGAAAAGAAGCTGAAAAAATTGTATTTTCTTTTACTGCCTCTTTTTCTTTCTTCTTCTTTCCTTTTCTTTTCTTTTCTTCTCTCTTTTCTTTTCCTTTCTCTCTTCCCTTCTCTTCCCTTCTCTTCTCTTTTTCTCTTCTCTTTTCTTTTCTTTTCTCCCTCTTCCCTTCCCCTCCCTTCCCTTCCCTTCTCTCGCCTTTGCAGAAGGGTCGTGACGGAGCAGACTGGATGGGAAAGGAAGTATATTTTACGGCACTTTCATTACTCAACTTGATGAGAGCTAATAAAAATTCTTAATTGAAAATAAGTACCTTAATGACAATATCATAATCAGGAGTTATATTTCCTATTTATTTCAATGTAAAATACCTGGCTTTCTGAACGAATCATAGCAGATTATTCAGAACAGTTTCACTCATTGGTTAACACATTAGAGAGATAGTAAATACAGTTTTAAGTAGAATCACCTGTGGTAGGTTTTTCACTGCAACTTTCCTTGCAGTCACTAAAAACAATATTAGATTGTCTTCTCATTGTTACTGAAACAGATACGGTCACTTTCCCATATCTTTATTTGGCTTTTCGGCTGTGGAGTCAGCATTTAATCCAACCATTTGTGACATGGTTAACACCCACAAGCATTTCCTGTTATGCCTCACACTGACTATAGTGGGCTGCTGTATATTTTCCAACGCCCACTCTGCTGTCTTTACAATCAGATTATGCCATTAGACATAGACAATGAATCACTGTAATTGTTCTAATATGGCCAAACTGCCAGCAAGCATTAACCCTTTCCGGGACTTTGTAGTTAATTCTGTATGGACCTGTGGGTACAAGGTACTAAGAGAATTTGGGGCTTATATACCATGGAAAGGTTCATTTTAGTTAATAAAATAACATCTAAAGTGCTTGATTTGGTTTCTGTAGTCTAACCAAAGACAAAGAAGAAACAATCATTAAAGATAAAAAATGAGAAGCGGTGTTTATAATCATCAGGATTCCTGGAGTAGATACTTGAAGAGAAGAGCTTCAAGAAGCAGAAGAACATTTGTGTGTTCTGGGTTGGCCAGTAAGATCATTTTGAGCTCCTAGAAGAGCTTTCTATAGGATGTAACAAAGATAGAAAGCCAAGTATATGGTCTACATATCCCACCATAGCTACCAGGCTATTAAACAACCCTTTACACACACATTCATGGTGACATACTACAGAAATGCTTCAAGGATCCATCTTCCCAACAGCCTTTTGTTCAGTAGACCAGCTGTTGATCAAAGCAACGCTACCCTTTACAGTGAGTAGAGGACTAATTGGAAATCAAAAGTCTATTAGCATTGGAAATGCCATTTTGACAGCGGTCTGGAGATTTTTGCAAATAATTTGTTTAGGCCCCAAACTAACCATCATTAAATGAATGAAAGTCTCTATACAGACACCTTTTGACATTAATTTAAGTCGGTAATGTATCAGATTAGAGTTTAATATGAAATTCTGACTTGGGTAATTAAAATCTTATTACTTAAGTGGATATTCTCAGTTTAATGTGGATACAGGGAATCGGCTTGCCCTGTATCCAGGGCAATACTTGCCAATAGTAAGGAGTGAACCTAAAGCAGGAGGAGAGGGATGAGACCAGGCACCGTGGACGCTGTGTCCATCTCCCCACCAGATTTCAGCACACCTGAGGATGCACAGTCACCTTTAAAAGTTTATTTCATCTACTCATTTCCTCATATACCATGGCAAAAGCAGCTTCTTGAACCAAGTATGCTCGGTCTAACCAAATCTAGGAAAGGCTGAGAGAGTTGGGGTTGTTCAGCCTGGAAAAAAGAAGGCTCCAAGGAGACCTTCTTGCTGCCTTCCAGTACTTAAAGGGGGCTTATAAGAAAGATGGGGACAGGCATTTTAGCAGTGCCTGTTGGGACAGGACAAGGGGTGATGGGTTTAAACTAAAAGAGGGGACATTTGGACTAAATATAAGGAAGAATTTTTTTCACAAGGTGGGCTGTGAAACAGTGGCCCAGGTTGCCCAGAGAGGTGGTGGCTGCCCCATCCTTGGAACCATTGCAGGTGAGGTTGGCCGGGACTCTGAGCAACCTGCTCTAGCTGCAGATGTCCCTCCTCACTGCAAGGGGTTTGGACCAGATGACCTTTAAAGGTACCTTCCAATCCAAACCATTCTGTGATTCTATGTTCCTATGAATAAAAACCACTTTTTTGTTGTTGTTGGATGTTTTCTTTTCCATTGAGAATGCTGCAAGTTTCCTTAGGGGGTGTGCTGTGAGTGGGAAGAAAAAACAAACAAAACAACTAAGAGTCAAAACCTATTCATTATATACAGGCAAAATAATCCCTGTCCCCAAAACAGGCAAAAACATAACAAAGAAAACATGAAATTCCAGGGCCATCTATGGGAAATATATATATGCATAGAATCAGGGAAGACATGCAGAAAAATCATAGAATCATAGAACGTTAGGGGTTGGAAGGGACCTCTAGAGATCATCAAGTCCAATTCTGCTGCCAAGCAGGACCAGAGAATCTAGGGCAGGTCACACAGGAACGTATCCAGACGGGTCTTGAAAGTCCCCAGAGAAGGAGACTCCACAACCTCTCTGGGGAGCCCGTTCCAGTGCTCTGTCACCCTCACAGTAAAGAAGTTCTTCCTCATGTTGAGGCAGAACTTCCTGTGCCCTAGTTACTATTTTAAAGGCCAAGGGAAGTCTTGGAAAAAATAATGTGGTAGTGAAAACGTCAAGCATTGAGTTCAGGTAAAAACAGCAGAAGTCATGCACTATGAATACCTTGATATCTCAGGACTAAGCAAAAACTCACTGTCAATAGGGGATGGAGGAGCTCACTTGTGCTAGCAGGACATCAGGCAGCACCAAGACCCAATGGATCTGGTGGCAAACTCAGATTTTGGTATCCATGACCCTGTGGCAGAGCATATGGTACTGAATGACACAGTCCAGTTTTGGAGCAAAGCTGGTTCACTGGTGGGCATCACACTTCTCCAGATGGATTTTGATGGTGGGCACTTCCACTCTACAAAATCTCCAGCAAAGCCAAGGTCTCAGTCTACTGCCGTTGAGTTCCCACCACGAGAGACATGGAAAGGCATCTGAACTGTGTGATCCTGCATGGGACCTGAGCTCTCAAAAGCTGTATATTTTAATGAGAATGTGTTGTGAGCAAGATATGACTAAGGACTGAGGAATCCAGCCTGCTATATGTAATGTGCTTTAGGAACTTTGGAGATGAAGCTATTTTATAAATGCCAGATACAGCACCATTACTTCCACTTCAGTTTTTATAACTTTGGCAAAAATGTTCCTGTTGAAACTTGGCCTGCTCCCCCTGGGCTTGGGAGGGAACCTGCTTTTTTTTTTCCCAAATCTGAAGAATCTGGTTTGGCTGAATTTCAGTTCACTTAATGCAAAATATTTGAAAACGTTTGACATGAAGACCTTTTTCTGAACTTAGCTCAAGACAGCTTTGTCTTTAAATACCAAATTTGGCAAGCTCTTGCTAGGCTTTTTCTGGGAAGATTTTCCAAAAAATAAACCTGATTCTCCTCCATTTCTTGGTACCGCTTGTCCCACTTGCCATTCTTAATCTAGTTTCCTAAATAATTCACTACTGTTGGTACATAAGGCACTTCTATAATTCAGATTGAACAACGTATATTTCAGTACGTTTAAATCATGCTTGAAAATCAATTTGCAAACAGGACACGACATCCTCCAGCAATAACGTTATATCTAATCATGGAGGACACTGCCATTGATCCAAAGACTGCTGAAGTTAATGTTAGGGCTCTTTTAAACTCATTTAAGAGAGAGCACATACGAAACAGAGCAAAGTTTTTTGACAGACAGAAGAGGTCCTAAATTTACTGGATTTTTTAACTCGGTGCAGGAAAAAGCTATTTGGAAAGGAGAGAGAATTTGAAACAAGGTTATACACACACATGTATGTGTGTGTATACAAACAGCAAAACATATGTATGTGTGTACATATAGATGTATATATACACATATAAAATTAACCAGAAGCATCTGTGGAAGGCAATAAACTAGCTACTGATAGATAGACAGACAGACAGGCATTAACTATGTGGAGAGATAACCACTGTTCGCAGTACAATCAGTACAGCCCATCATACTATTTTCAGGAGGACTTATAGCAACCACAGAATCATAGAAACATGGAATTGTTTTGGTTGGAAGAGACCTTTAAGATCATTGAGTCCAACCATTAACCCAGCACTGCCAGGTCACCACTAAACCATGTCCCTCAGCGCCACATCTCCATGGCTTTGAAACCCCTCCAGGGATGGGGACTCCACCACCGCCCTGGGCAGCCTGGGCCAGCCCTTGACAAGGCTTTGGGGAAAGACATTTTTCCTAATGTCCAACCTAAACCTCCAACTTGAGGCTATTTCTTCTTGTCCTGTTGCTTGTTCCTTGGGAGAAGAGACTGACCCCATACGGCTCTAACCTCCTTTCAGGGAGCTGTCAAGAGCAAGAAGGTCTCCCCTGAACCTTCTTTTTCTCCATGCTAAATACCATCTTCTCCCTCATCCCCCTTCATCCCCACAACAAGCCCCATCTGCAAGTCCTCTTCAGCAGCCATGAGACTCCAGGATCCCTGGGCATGCATGCCAAAAATATTAATAAAATACCCCTTCAAGTGGGACAAACAATTCCCTGAGCCCAGAGGTGATGCCGAGTGAGGTCTGGGGGCTGTGGGGTGCAGAGCAGAGGCAGCAGCCCCCTCACTCCCCTCCCCTCTTTATCTGCTGCCTGGGGCTCTGCCCCGGCGCCTGCTGATAATCAGGGAGCACATTTGAAACCCCGGCGCCAGACAGGATCCTTATCTCCTCCTGGAGAGGAATGTGGGATGGGGGCAGCCCCTGCAACAGCTCCAGGAGGAGGAGGAGAATGGGAAGGAAGAAACCTCCCTCTCCATGCCCCTTGTGCACAATTAGCAGGAACAGGGAAGGGGAGGCAGGCAGGGACCCCACCAAGGTGGGTCACCAAGGCTTGGTCTCCTTGCATGGAGCCACGTTTCCAGCCTAGCCTCCAGCACTGGCTGCTGGAGGGGTCGGAAGCACCCACCACTCTTGCGCAAGGGCCGTGTAATTATCCCAGGGGTAACTGCTCTGCTTAATTTCCCCATGTAGTCAAGTCCTGGGTAGGCTGGCTCCAAAAAAGAGCCGAGCCAGGGCAGGGTTGATCCTGCTGGGAAAAGCCCAGGGCATGGGCCTGGGGGACATGAGGCGACATGGGAAAGGCACCCTGATTGGAAGCAGCTCTCCCTCCCCGCAAGACACAGGGAGGGACCCTCCAAAAAAAAGCCTTAGACCTTTATTAGAGCTTGGCTTATGGACAGGAGCAGCCTTTAGGGTGGGAGGGAGAGGAAGACTGGCCCCCCCAGAGCCTTCCTCACCTGTAAGGAGGAGGGGGACAACAGGCTCTGCTCAGACACTGGTGCTAGAGCCGCCCTGGGGCTGATCTCCATTACCAACAGGACCAACAAGAACTTCAAGCAGCCTAATAAGAGCGGAGGAGGAAGGAGAAGAGGCGAAAAGCCAAGCTGCTGGCTCTCCTCCCACCTGCTGCCAGGCGGGATGGGAGCCATGGCCCCAGCCACACACTCCCTCAGCTCCCTCCCGGTACAAGGGCTGGATGCTCCAACACCCAAAAAGAGCTTCAAGTGGCTGTTTTTGCAATTAGGAACCCAGAGCTTCCCCCTTTAGCAGCTAGAAAGCATCACACAGCACCCACGGGGAATTTGCACTCGCATGGTGCCATAGGTCATGGACAGCTGAGTCCCGGCAACCTTCAGCTTCATCCCTGCCAGGGGGTTTCATGGGCATCCACCCAAGAAGGACTCTGTTGATGCCACCAGAGCCCCAAGGAATCTTCATCCAATTAAAGGGATATTTTAAAAAAATAATAATGAGAGGCTAATGAAGTTTAGAAGCTGCCGACACCAGCCATATGCCTCAAATATGCACGGTACAGTTGGTGCCTAGGTAATGCAACTGCAGGTATCAGCTCGTCTAATTAGCTACCAGAAGAAAGTCTAATTTAAAACAAAGCTTTTATTTTATTTATTTGCTGACAGTAGCAGAGCAACTCCCTCCAGCACCATGTGAAAGCAAACACACTGTCCTCAAAATAAACTGCCATGGGCTTTTTCATTTTATCCTTCAACAAGTGTTCCCTGGTTAGTCTTTGGGAAGGAGAGAAAAAAAAAACCAAAACAACCAAACCAACCAAACCCCAAAACTCCAGGGAGCACCAACCTGCAGCTCCCATTAGCATTACAGAGGGCTTGCAAAGACAGCTTCCCACTTGCCACCTCCCTGCCACAGAAAAAAAACAACCCCGCACATCACGGGAGCTTCTCTGCTGCACCAGGGAAAGCAGGGAAACTGCCTTCAATAAAACGCCTGTAAGAAAATCTGTGTCTCCCCTCTCCAC
Organism: Coracias cyanogaster; assembly: GCA_033124195.1. Lineage (NCBI taxonomy): Eukaryota > Metazoa > Chordata > Aves > Coraciiformes > Coraciidae > Coracias > Coracias cyanogaster. Next base: position 8,592 of record JAVSBS010011280.1, read on the forward strand.
CATCATCGTTTGGGGTGATGAAAGGAGCTTGGCGCATCGCAGCCCCCTCGATGCCATCACCCTACCCATGAGCCAGGTCTTGCTAGAGGCGTGGGTAGCGGCACAAGCCTGGCTTCAGACCGCTCTTGGGAGGTGTGGGTCATCCACGCAAATTAAGAGACTCCTGATGGTCCCCATCCCTTCCCCATCTTTGCCTCTGGATGGATCTAGAGGCAAATGTGGAGCAAGAGAGGGAAGAGAAATCCTAGAAGCAAGGAGAGAGTGCAGGGCCACTGTGATTTTATTTAGTATCTTTATTTATTGAAGTGCTTTAAATAGATATGGATTGACTCTCTCAGCTCTGGCTATTACAGCTTGAAAGGGGAGCTGCAGGCTCTTTGATTAATGCACACAAGGCTGCTTCCATAGATGCTCAACATCCTGCACCACATGGTATCTTCTCCAGCCTACCAACCACAATGAGGACCCCTGTATCACCTTCCAAGCATGGGCAGGAGGGTGGCATAATCCCCCACCATGGATGTTTTAGCTCTTGAGTGCCATGGTTTTGGGCAGGGGTTGCTCCAGAAGTGCCACAGCCTCACTTCACCCACTCAAAGCTGCCCTGAATGCACACTTTGACACTACGTGAAACCACAAATCCCTCCAGCCAACCAGGCACATCCCAATGGGTGGTCAAGACCTTGATTTACCACTGAGCAAACAACCCTCATCCCACATGTAGTGCATCCTGGGGAGGCTCTCCCCAATCCCAGCACTGCAACCGCATCCCACCAGCAAGACCCATGAACAGAGTGGGAAGGGAAGAGGCAAGATGTGAGCCTGGGGAAGAACCCTTCTCTTTGGGCACTACACTTTGCCTCAGACATCAGAGGATGGTTGACGCCAAGCCCCATTGCAAGCCTGTTCCAAGAGACATTTCAGCATCTCTCCTCTTGCAAAGCGCAATGTCTTGGTGCTTCCACTGCTCCTCCTTTACATCAGACCATCATGCCTCACCACCCTCAATCATCTCCACATCCAAGACCAGGCCATCAGCTCCACCACCCACTGAGACAAACCCTCCATCCTTCCCCTGCCACTCTCTTCATACAGTCCAAGCTCATCTGAATAATCAGAGATTTATCCTTTCCTGACAGCGTATCTTGCCACTCACTTCTGAATTTATGAAAGCAGGGAGAGGCATCACAAGCCTTTACGGACAACACTAGCTAGGACGTGCATTTTTCTTTCCACTGATGAAAGCAATTCCGCTCAGTTAAGGTGTAAGTAAAAATCACGCTATTCTTAGGCAGCTGGGAAAGAGAAGGAAAATCTATTGCAGCGACCCTGAACAGGCGCTTCCCCAGGGCTTCAAGGCAGAAAACTTATCAGGCACCACACTGATAACGTATGCAGGCTGAACTATAAGTCTTGGGCATATAAAAGGGATTCTTAACCTCAAACTGAAGGAGCAGGGAGAAAAATAAGGTCAAAAGTCCAAGCAGCCAAAGGCTGAGGGGCGGCAGCAGGTCTGGGGCTTGGCTCGGGGACAGGCAGCACCCCTGGCACATGCTCCCGGGCAGGTAGGGAGGATGCTGATGCTGGGCACCCATCTCCTGCCACCGAGGCATCCAGGGCAAGTTTGTCCTCTGCATGTTTAAAGGTGCAGAGAAGCGGGAAAATCAGCATCCGTACCACCATCAGGCGGGTGAAAGATTCCCACCTTGGGCCAGTATCCTCAATCATACCCAACAATGTATGTGCTCATTACAAGCCCATTTGCCTCTCCTGCCACGTCCCAGTCCCAATACTCATCTTACACCACCTTCCCCTCCACCCAACCCTGCTCCTTCTCTTCCCTGTAATGCCAAACCAACTCTTTGTCCCAGGCACAAAGAGCTGTGAGGTTTCTGCTGCTGGTTTCTCTCCGCACTGGTTTCCCATCCAGCTCTTTGGGAACGCCTGGTCAAAGCAAGCCAGCTGTGATCTGTAGCTGCTTTATAAGAAATAATTCCGCCAGAGTTTTCCCCATGCCGTGTGCAACGATGAACTCTGCAACAGAACCTCAGAGGGGTCTATCTTCTCCTTAGCAACCCCCTGCTCTCTGTTCACCTGTTAAATCCCATAAGGATCACCCCAAGCTAGGGAAGCCAAGCAACACTAAGAAAAAAAAGCTGGAAACAAAACCCTGCCCTATTTCCAAACCACCTTAGAAAGGCCAGAAGCAGCATATGATGCACTTTTATGGAAACCTGACCAGCAGGAACCATATCCAAAAGGGAAGCCGTGTAGCTCCTGGCTGCCCTGCATGTCCTGCAGCTACTCACAGCTGAAGTGAGTTATTCCTGAAGGAAAAAAAAATTAAAATCCACATTTGACATGCCTTAGTACCCCTCCACTGCATGGATGACAAGCTTATTGCTTAAGCAGTGACAACCAAAGTGCTGCTTTTGCAAGCTCCTCTTCCAACACCTCAGGCTTCAGTCTTCCAAGCAAACCCTGGGCTCCTGCCAAACTGCTCCCCATTTCTAGGCATGAGGACCCCCACACCAACAACCCAGCAGCTCTACAGTAGTCTTCTCTACAAATGTTGAAGGCCACCACCACCTTCCCCAAACCTGCTGCTCTGTGCCTCACCCAAGGTCCACCCACAGCACCATCTCCACCAGCCTGTGCCTGCAGCAAAGGTGCCTTGATCCCAGCATCACCCAGCCAAAGCCACTGCTCCCTCCCTGCCTCTGAGGCTGGTTTTCCAGGCAGAACAAGGATGGGAATTACTCAGGCAGCATGTGACATGACCACCAGAAGCAGGGTATTGCATTACTGGAGCTAAAACTGGATCCTGGTTTCTATTGTCTATTCTTTTGTAGTGATGGGAAGAAAGAGCTGCTGCCCTGTAATCAGGCCTCTTCTGGCTGGTTCACTGCTTTCAGGACCAACCAGGATAATGCAACGTTGCTTTCATGTGGCAAGAGAAGCTTATAAACAACACTATTACACTGATACACCACCGATATTAAAGCCCTGCTCTCAGTCTCGGTTGCTCCCAGAGGCAGCCTGCTCGCCTCAGACTTAGTATCATCATCTCCAAAAGTCTGTAACACAGTGAATGGACCAAATTTCTTTCTAAATAAGCACTTGTGGAATTTAATTACTCCATAAATAATGCCTATTGCCTATTTCTGAAAGGAAGAGTAATTCCTTCCAGTTTTTGCTAATGTTCTTGCAGCAAACTCTCTGCATTTCTTGGTTCACTTATCTGTACGTGCAAAATTAGTTAAGAGCAGAGCAGCTCTGGATCACGATTCACCCAAAACCTTCTTCGCAGCTTTATTCTACTTTTTGGTCCAAAGTTATTGAGATTCCTCCCCCCCGCCCCCTGTAAAAATTCAGATTCTGAGCTCACCCATACAGACAGATTGAGACTAAAACCTCCAGAGTGGATTAACTCAGCCAGAAATGATCTCAGCTATGAAGCATCACAAGGGGCAGTCACATTCTCAGTGGCTTCAAAATAGAGGTTTGGGTTCGGTTTTTTTAAATTAAGAGGGATGGTATCTCTCTGCATCTGTGTTTTATCTGGAATAAACATCCTGGTACTGGAAGAAAACACCCTTTTGCTCTCCTAACTCCAGTTGCTCATTCACCACCTTCTTGAGAACCTCTTCGTGGTTTCTCAAACCTTCTGTACTGCACAAAGAGACCATCTCTGCAAGTAACAGGGAACTCTGCAACAGGACAAGGACTTATTTCACCACCCAAGTGACCCAACTCCAGAGCAGCCCTTCCCCAGGCTCAGCACCTCTTATTCAAAGCATCTCCTGGGCAGCTCAGTTGTGACAAGCCAGGAGGCCACGTCACCAGTGAAGCAAAGGCCAGGTTTATGATGGCACATACCTAGGGACAAATGTCAGCTAGATCAAACTCCATGGAGGCCTTCAGGACCTACAGAAGCAGCTGGCACCACACCAAGAGGAAATGCTCTTCCCGCTCCCCATCTTTCCCCTTGATGCTCCACTTCCAGAAAGGTCAGAGACTGCCACTGCTGCTCCTCAAAAATGTGAAAAGCTAAAGCTGCAGAATACCCTCTAACCAAAGGTCCATGATAACCCAGATTCCTCCAGCCTTTAGGCCCCACAGTCGACATAAATGCCTTTTAAAAACCTTTTTTTCTTTATACACCTTGGCAAAGCAAGTCCCAAGAAACTGCGACATCCAACATGCCGAAGAATCCCAGGAAGCCCACCCCTCCCTCTCCACTATCCCCAGCTCACCCCAGGGTAGGATGCTTTCCTCCTGCTCCCTCTTCAGCCACTCAACCATCATTAGCAAAGGACCTTTCCCTTCCACAACAAATAAAGGTCATCTGCCAACAAGTGTCTTTTGCCGCAACCCAAAGGCATCCTTCAGCACGTCTCCCACCTTGCCTGAGGTTTTTCCAACATTTTCCTTTGTTTTTCATGTATTTTGAGATACCCCATCCCAGCTAAAACTACATGGTCCCAAGAACAGCAGAACGAAACCTGCTTTCCTATAGATCTGCTGCTCCAAATACCCACACCCACACATGTTTGTGTTCCCCAATAAGTAGGTGGCAAGTATGTGATGCTGCTTTTTTTTTTTTTTTTGTAGTACGATATTAATAGAACCCTCTCGCTGGCCGACCAGATCGCCTAAATAAAAACTTTATTGCTAATTTCCTAATCAGGCAGGCGCTTAATTGCGAGGCGTCTACTTCTGAGTCAAAGAGGGGGAGAGCTGCAGACACACAAACAGCATAACTGCAAAAATAAAAATATAGATTTTTTTTTTTTTTTTTAGGAAATCAAGCTTAAAAAAGAAATCTTCCCCAAACAAACAAACAAAAAATCCACCAAATAAGCCAGCCAGACAAAAGATAAATCCACTGGGATTTTTGGTGTCTTAAGCACAGGAGCTCCTCTTGGTGCATGGGCCAAGGAGGTGCTGGAGCCCACAGCTGCTCCCGGCGGGGGCATGGCAATGCCTCTCTCCTCCCGCATCCCAGATATAGCACAGTCCCCGCGGGCTGCGAGCAGATGGTTACCAAGCTGACAGGTTGCAAACAGCTCCGTCGAGCCGGTCGGGGAACCAGATATTGTCTCCATGCCTTTAGTTTTGGAAACAAAAGATGTCTCCCAGCTCAAAAAGTTTGTTGTGGGACCTCGCCGCTCCTCCAGTTTTTGGATTTCTTTTTTAGAAGGACTTCAATCCAGCTCGTATCGCTTCAGTCTGAAGTCTATACGACTCTCTGGGCTGCCTGCACATACCTTTTTCCACTCCAAGAAGGGGAAAATGGATCTTTTCATCCCACCCTCCTCTCCATAGCCGGATGGAGAAAGCAAGGACAGCCACGGTGCACAGCACATCAACCTTGCTTTTCCAGAGAGCTGCAGGCACTCCATTCCCTGCAAAAAGTTTTTTCCCTTGACTTCCGATCAAGCTTTGAAACACCACGAACTTGGGGCAACCCGAACAAGCTTCTTCCCAGCATCTCTGCTCTTCATTTATAGGAGCCCCAAGGGCTTGGGAACAGTCTTGGGCCCCAGCCCTAAATCCACGGGACAGCAGTGACACCACAGCGTGCCAGGCAGGGACCCAAATAATCTTTCAGAGTGGGTTTATTTTTTTAAATCATCCTCCAGTACGCCATGCTGGATACCCCCCGGCACCTACCGGGATGCAAAGCGCAGCCAGACTGCAGGACTCCGGCTGCTTTGGCTTCCCTGCTGGTTTTAGCTCTGCAACTTGACCCCCGCTAAAACATATGGTTTGCATTCTCCCCCCTATACTTTCCACAGACTTCCACACACGCTCTCTTCTCTTTCCTCTCACAGGCACACAAATCCAAGCCCTTTTCTCTTTAAGAGAGAAATCGTGCTGGCAGCCCCCTGCCCATCACTCGCTAAGAGAAGGAGATGGACACAAGCAGACCGGGAGAGGCTGCAGTAAAACCTCTCGGCCAAGACGGCTAAGCGGGACTTGCTATTTCGTGCAGGGGTCATTAACAGCCCGGCTGGACCTGCTGCGTCCCCTTATAGCCAGTCCATAAATACTAACGAGAACAGAGACAGCACGTCACTGGGACATGGAGATGGGAGGGGGGAGGCAGCAAGTGCGTACAGAACAAAAACCCGCTTTGCAAGCGGGGCTTTGCCTTCTCCAGCCAACTGAGGACCACCAAAAAGCTGCCCTGCTTGAGCCTCCAACCTCATCCCTCTTTGCTAGCAGAAGACAGAACCAGCAGCAAGCCCAGAGGATGTGAGGACAGCACAGGGGTACAGCAATGCCAAGGTACTGCGGGGTCAGAGGATGCTCAAAGGGCAGGCACTGGTCACCAATGGGGTTAAGCAGCAATTTCATCTCCTCTTTTCCCCTCTCTGCGTGCAAAAAAATCATCTTTTATTTTCCTGTTAGGCAGTTATCTAATTTTCTGCTTCATCCAGCAGCCAGCCTTTTCCCCACAAAGAGGCAACGGCAGCCTAAGCTGGTTTTTGTTCAGTCCAGAGGACTGATCCAGTGGGAAACGGAAAGAGGGATTTTTTACGGAGCATTACCTTGCCTTACCACAAGCAAGGCATCACCTTCCCACAACCAGCATCACAGCATGAAGTTAAAAATTCACAAGGGCCCTCACACCCGCTTCTTTTTCCCTAGTGTCCTGAAAGCCCTGCAATCGAGAGAAGCCTTGCAGAGCCTGGGAGGGCTGTAGGATGGATGGATGGATAGATGGATGACCCTGGCCAAAACGGCACAGGCCGTGACAGAAACCAGAAGCCTTGTGGTCTGCGAGCCCACAGCCTTTCTAAAGCATGCCAAGCATTACTGGCCTGCCTGCCTACCCCACACCATCCTCCCAGCCGTGGAAAAAAACCCAAAGATCCTCTGAATTTATATATTTTCAGCAGCACAGGACCAGCGAGCCTGACAGTTTCTTGGAGCCAAGCACAGCAGGAATTCCTCTTAGCAGGTATTGTAAAACCACACTTAAAAAAAAAATAAATCTATTTTCGACCTGTTGTGTTTTGAGGATTGGTGTAACTCAAGGTTTTAGCTGGACAGACGAGGTCCCAGAGCAATCTCTGGCTTTCCCTCCCACCTCTCCCCCAAGATCCTTCCCGATCGGCTGGGACCCCGTCTGCAAAGACGGTGCGTGGGTTTTTCCATCCCCGGCAAGACCAGCCCCAACACGTCCCAGACTCCTGGGGTTTTGTTGTAAACTACAAAAGGAACCTGCCCAATTCGCCCCAGTTTGCATAACCTGTTTTATCCCAAGCATTTGTTTTAAAAACTCAACTCTTGTTAGTCACCATTCAGCCCAAACAAAACCCAGCCCTCTTCCCAGCTTTTGGATCTCGCTTTTCCAGCTTTGGGCAGAGCCAACATTTTTAACTTCATGGATAAATTTTAGAGTCTGAAATACATGTCTCAATACCTTGTTTTACACACACGTGTGTATATATATATACACGTGTGTGTATGTGGGGAAGAAAATAAGTTTTATAGCACCCTGGCTTCATGGCACTCTGGATGCCAGACACCCGAGCAGCTCTGAGCTGCACAGCCGTGCAGCCAAATCCCCGTTTCCGAAACAAATCCCTTTAGTGCCGATGTCGGAGCGCGGAAGGAGGCGTTCACAGGGCTCTGACTGCAGAAAAGAGTCAAAAAATGATGCTCATGTGTCCTCCGGGAAAATGTGCTTCCACAACCAAGTCAAGCATCTCCTCTTAAAGACCAGAGAAGGATGAGAGGAACCACAGACCTGGGTGGAAATGCATGGGTGGAGGTAGCAGAGGAGCCCAAATGAAGCCATATCTTCGTCCTTCCAGCCCAAAACATTAGCTCGTGGCCCCAGCAATGCTGACAGAGCCAGGCATGCAACCAGCAGCAACACCATATCACCAAGCCCTTGTCCTCAGAGCAGACGGGCTGGTGCAACTCCAAGGAGATACTACAGAGCCACATTACAATGTCACAGCCCCACTGAGGAGCTCCTGAGCACAGCAAGTGAGCTCCTGAGCTTACTTCCAGCCTAATGCAGATTTTCAGAAATACTTGACCTGCTCTAGGAAGATGTCCTCCTGTCAGGTCCCAGAAAGCAGAAGAGAAAGGACACTTAAGCCTTTCCAAGACAGGCTGGAACAGAAAACCTCTCAACAAGCCTAGTCTCCAACACAGCAGCCTAGACTGCTGATTACTTTTAATTGCTGTGTAATTGGACTTAGAAGCCATGCTTTCATTTTAAGCACGTCTCTACATTTCACATCTGTCAAGGGGTGGGGGGGAAAGGAAAAAAAAAAAACCCTACAAAATAATATTCCATTGCAGGAACATCATGGCACCATCCAGCCACTGTAAAAACAACCACACCAGGAGGGGTGCCGAAGGTCCCGGCACCCCCAGCCTGTTTGGGGTAAGCAGGGGTGGAGGAGGGAGGCTGCTGGGATCCCACACCTGGGCAGGGGCCATCCGAAACAACGTGATGGCCCCAGGCCAGACCACAGCAGACAGCATGGCCACATTACAAGATCCACCCTCATGACCAGCACTAATTACTAGCTTCACCTGCAGGCCCTGCAAAGCCTTCAGAGATGCCCCTCCAGGTGAGGGTGGGGATGCTTGCTCGGCTCCATTTGGCTACATGGATGAAAAGCAAGCAGCAGACCACTTTTTTTTTTTTTTTTGAGTTGTTTTAAATAGCAGCCACTTTCTGGAAAACACCCTCCTTCTGTTCTTCAAGCCAACCCAAACAGACAGAGCCAATAACGCAGCCGGGTGATAGCGTAGGATGGTGAGGTCTCCATGGGGGATAAGATGGCAGAGAGGCCAAGCCAATCAACCCAGTGGAAGGAAGCTCTGCTCATCCATCTCCATAAAACCCTCCAAAGCCCCATTCCTCCATCCCAGTTGCTCTCAGCCCTCCAACTAGCAGCCACCACCACGTGAAGGAAGAACGACAACCTCCCAATGTACCACGTGAGTCTACCAGAAAATCATATAGTCAGTGAGGCAAGGTCTTCTGCTGAGGACCATCTTGGTGCCTTCAGCCACTGCTGAAGCACTGACCCACGTGTGCCACTGGTCATGAATATGCCCAAAATCTCACAGCCTAGAAAGCATTGAGGAAACCCGCTGACAGCAACCTTAGACAGGAGACAGCAACAGGGCACGTCCCAGGCGTGTCCCTTCTCCCATTTAAATCTGTCCTGAGGAGCTTCTGGGCTCTCTAACCTCCTGCCTAAGGAAAACTCCCACGCTATACAATACAACACAACTCTTTTAATAGCCTCCTGCCTCCGCGAGCCACCCGGCTGGGAAGCCTGGGTTTCACAATGCCTTGTCCCTCCAGCCTGCCACTGCCCCAGGAGACACAGGTACACCAAGAAACCCACCCAGAAGTGCACAGCCCATACTGCTTCTTAAGTCATGGAGGAGGACATGTAGAGCCTGCCAACTGAGGAGGAAGTATGGCAAGAAGGGGGCAATCAAGGATAATTTTCAGACCAGTGGCAGCTCGCTGTGAGGAGAGTCACTCCACAAGAGGGAAGACTCACAAAGCAACAGCAAG
>JAVSBS010011281.1:8692-36811 GCA_033124195.1 Coracias cyanogaster
CTCTTCCCTTTTGGGAGGCGGTACGGACGCTGGCGCCCAGACTTCGACAACACCTGAACCAGCCAATGTGCTATTTGATACCATGCTGACATCATTCCCACAGTGCCAGGAGCATGTAGTCCGAGCAGGGTGTTGTAATGTTTGTTTTGGCTCATGCTTTGTATGATTTATGTAACTTGTTTTGTATATTGTGTCCTCGCTGTTATTGTTACTGTTCTTCTTACTGTTCTCTTGCATTGTTGTATTAAGTTCTCCCCACAGGGTTTTTTTTTATTTTCCTCCCTCCTCCCCTTCCTGTCTGAGGGTGAGGAGACAGCGGCAGCAGCCACATGGTGCTCAGGTCCCAACTATGTCTAAACCACAACACCTTATTTTCAGTACATGCTAGAGAAAGATCACATACACTGCAAGGCAGACTTTTGAAATTCTTGGCATAGAGTTTCGAATTATGGACTTAGCAAGAGATTGACATGGCTGTGATCTGGATAACACAGCTTTCCTTTTTCATTAATTCTCATTTCACTAACTGTCGTAAGTGTCTTCCATGTATTAAAACAATGTTAATCTATCTCTTGACATGCAAATTATGAGATCACATTGTAGTTTTATTGTTAAAAAGTAATGTATGTTCTTACCACAGAAATCTGTCCCAGTCTTAATAGTCTCAGCAGGTTTCTACTAAACTGTGCAGAGTTTAGGACAGTTTTACTAGCTTCAGGGAGCAAACAGTACATTATAAAAAAATACTGAGTGCCACTTCCTCCCTTTACATTCTCCTCTGACCAATCTTCAGAGTATGTCATCTGACTATAGAAAACACCATGGTTTTGATGGTATAAAACACTATGGTAGTTTTTCACTACTTTCAATCCCTAAGCCCTTCACTCTTCTCACTGCAGCCTTCCCCTCTAGCTCATATAGCTAAACACTGGAAGAATGAAATATGTGTAGCTGTGACTTAGCCCTGTGGACCACATATTCATTTCGTTTGTCTTGAAGGCTTCCTTCTCCTCTTTCCCCTCTCCAGAGGGAACTTAAATCAGAAGTTCAATTCCTTGAAATCTGTGCCACCTTTTGAAGTGGTCATTCCCAGTTGCAGCAGGGAAAGGAAGGGCCCTGCACAGGCGTCTATTATAGTGCTTCTTTCAACCAGCCTTGTTTTCAGCTTTAGTCACTTGCATTTACAGCACTGGGAATTACATACCCTATACCAGCTAGCTCTTATACAACTATTAATCAGGGAAAATGCTATTATCCCTTTTGGATTCACAGTGGATAATATGAATGAAGACTAACAGTATACTTTTTAATGCAAATTATACTCCAGAGGACTCGAAGCAAATAAAAGAAACAACCTCATTTTGTGTAATAATTATAAAAAACACATACATGATGTTTCACATATTCCTTAACTATTTTCAGATAAAACTTACCTGGTTAGATGTGTGCCTCCAGCTACCACAGATATCATTAGAAATAGCAGTTAATGATAACAAACCTAATAATATGCCTTTTTATTCCCAGTGAAAGCTACTTTGCTTGAGGTTATTACTAAAGCTGATTAACATTTTCATTTTCTATATATTATGGGAATGTCTGTTCCTTCTTCTGTGTATCATTAGTATTCTCCTTTAGTTGTATATTTTGCTTACCTGGACAATTTTCATCCTCCTGTTTCTGTGGAGCTCTGATTTTGGGACAGAACATCTCAGCACAATGAACAAATTACAGTAATTATTTTTAAGAGTAACAGAAACATAGCTAACAGTTGAAACAGCTCTGAAAGGTTCCTCCTTACCCATGGAAGCCTCCACAATGGAAAGAGTCTGCAGGACTGCAGCTTATACCTAATTGTATTAGTTGTATCTTGATACATAATTACAGTTTTACAGTCCTCCTCTGGGTTAAAGTGTGTATCTGCTTGAGGATATAAATTCTGGGATCTCTTTAGCTGCCTCAGTAGGATGGGGAGAAACTGAAAAGGCAGTAAGGAACACAGAAGTAAGGTATAAATAAAGCAGTACATGAAATCTTTAAGTCAAGATTGGCTTTTTCCAAAGGAGATACTCCATTTTAACCACATCATGTGGACTTACAGGGTTTTTTGGTTTGTTTTGTGCAATTGAGAAGTAACTCATTTCATGAGAAAAAAAAAAAAAAGCTGGATACAGTAATATGTGTGCTCCCCTACTAGCCCAGAACTAAACACATGACTTCCAGATGTTCAATGTTGTAAAATGCTGATGATTCTGTTTTGTACCATTGTTGTGGTAACGTTGACTTTTTTTCCTTAGAGTCCCCTCCTATTTTGAGGATTGAAAATTTATAATAAATTCTTTGCTTCAATCTTGGCATATATGTTTCAAGTCAGGAATAAGTTAGCTCTTTTCAGTTTTTGCCCTAATTATGAAAAGCAGTACACAGACATTCAGAAACAAAGCTTTTCATAGCAAAAGTTTGGGGTTTGGGATTTGTTTTGTTTTGTTTTTTTTCCTGAAATGTATAGATGAGGTAATATGAAACCTCTGCTTCCATTTTGTTCCTCAGCTGAGTGAATCTTATCTCAGCTAAGCTCACTTATAATTTTTGAAACTCTAAACCATATTTGATGAAATCAGTGAAATTGCTCACTGGCAGAACTTCACGCAAGCGTGAGGAAAAAAGGTCTTCCAGAAAACAGAAATACATATGTGCTTTTGAATTAGCTCATGAGGACCCTCTCCAAGGACACTTTGATAAATAAGGCATTAGGAATTATTTGCCTGGCTTTATTTGTCTGTATTTTTTTCTTTGTCAATATTACACCTGTGGTCACCCAGAAAACTCATGTAAAATTTCAGCATTTATGTATTGTTGTGCCAGTTCGGCCATCATCATTTTATGCTTCTATCATCTGCCTGATCACACAGGCCAATGCTGAACTCAGCAACATCCCATCAGAAGTCTTTTTTCAGACACTCCTGCCATAGGTTCTTATGGGCCCAGTTCCTCTGCTGTGCACTGTGGTAGTAGCGTTGCCTACTGGACACAACAGACAGAGATGGCTCCCTCTGTGGCCCTTCACATGGAAGGGCACCACCAAGACAGCTCAGCAAGATGCAACCTGCGCCAACAGAAACCACATCCAAGAGGAACCTCCTCCAACTGATTGGCTCCTGGTTAATACAATCCTGGCCTCACCCACCACCCCAACTATGACCACCTGGGTGAGGGTGGAGCCACAGAGACACAGGTGGGCCAGGTTCTGCCTCTGGAACATGAAGTCAAAACCAACAAAAGACTCTGCTAGGTTGTGACTCATCCACAGGTCAACTCCAACTTGGGCCCCAGAACTTCAAGTAGTCCCCCATCCCTGGGAGCTGCTTTGCACTTACATATATACTCAGAGGGCATATTATACCAGAGGTCAAAATACGTTTTTTTTTTAATACAGTAGACTGGGAGAAAAAAAAAGACCGCTCTAACTAGACATCCACATTGCCAGTGGATCAAACTTCAGTACACCTTTGGGCTGGGGAAAGAAAAGTTGGCACCTGCTGACAAATTCCTAGGATGACAAGTGCAAAAATTAAAATCCTAGCTAGGTATCTGCAGAAACAAAAGAAGAGGAGAGAAGCAGCCGACTAGAGTGGTGGAAGATATAGCTGGCAGCAGCTCAACCTGAAGACAAGGCCAGGCATACCATGATCCCCTCCAAAGGCAGCCCCCACTCAGGCTCTTCAGACTAGATTAAGTAGAGGTGAAGAACTCAAAATGAAGAGAATAATAATAAGAAGAAAAACCCGGCAAATTTCAGAAAAAATTCTGCAGTTTGAATGAAACAGTTAATCCTGCAATAAAATGAGATCCTCAATATACAGTACATCTAAGCACAAGTATGCTACCTAAAATGGACTGCTGACTCTTTTCTGTCTTAGAATGTACACTGGGTAAGCAAAGTGCATTAGTCCAGTCACAAGCCCATCCTTCCTCTGGAAGCTCTCTTTGTAAGATAATGTCTCTCACAGGTACACTTTCTTTAAGGAAAGATGCTCTTCATGAGCCTCACATCCTATACAGGTCAATGAATGCACTTATAGGAGTAGGTCTGCTTCAGGGCAGCTTCATGAACTAAGTAATAATGGGTTTGGGGGTCTGGAAAATACCTCTGCTTGAACTTAGCTGCCAGGAAGCACAGAAAGAAATTCTCTAAATATTGCTTTAAAAGTTGAGGAGCAAGGTCTCAAGATAATAAGGCAACTTCAGATGGCTTCCAGGTGTTCAGTGATGGTCAGACAAGCTCCTTTCTTTAGGCAAACAGTCTCTTATCTGGAAAGGAATATAGAAAACTGGCATGGTCAAAGTGGAAGGAGAGAATATCTGCCAAATGCTAGCGTGAACCATGCACGGTAAAATGGCAGATTAAGGATGAGGTCATCCAACTTGGAGAAGGAACTTCTGAAGTCACCATAAGCTTATAGATGACTCTGCATATAGATTCATGGGCTGAAGCTTATCAAGCTACCAGACAATATATTGCATTACATCATAGATGAGCTCAATGCAGCCCTGACCATATCAATCTTTTCACTGTTTTTCTCTGAATATCCTCCAGTTTCTTATTTCAAGTTCTGTTTTTTACAGCGAACGGCCCGTTATTGTGAGCAGAGTTTCAATTTCATAGACTCACAGAATTGTTCAGGTTGGGAGAGACCTTCAAGATCATCACGTCCAACCATTAACCCAGCACTGCCAGGTCACCGCTAAATCATGTCCCTCAACGCCCCATCTACACATCTTTTAAACACCTTCAGGTATGGTGACTCCACCACTTCCCTGGGCAGCCTGTTTTAGGACTTGACAACCCTTTTGGTGAATAATTTTTTCCTAATATCCAATCTAAACCTCTTCTGGCGTAACTTGAGGCTGTTTCCTTTTGTCCTACTGTTTATTACCTGGGAGAAGAGACCAACTCTCACCTGGCTCCAACCTCCTTTCAGGGAGCAAGGAGGTCTCCCCTCAGCCTCTTTTTCTGCAGGCTAAACTCCAATTCCTTCAGCCGCTCCTCATAAGACTTGTGCTCTAGACCCTCCACCAGCTTGGTTGCCCTTCTTCAGACATGCTCCAGCACCCCAGTGTTCTTGTAGTGAGGGACCCAAAACACAGTATTTGAGGTGTGGCCTCACCAGTGCTGAGTACAGAGGGATGATCACCTCCCTATTCCTGCTGACTACACCATTTCTGATACAAGCTAGGATGCTGTTGGCCCTCTTGGCCACCTGGACACACTGCCAGCTCATCTTCAGCCAGCTGTTGACCAACACTCTGAGGTCCTTTTCTACCAGGCAGCCTTCCAGGCACTCTTCAAGCCTGTGGTGTTGCACGGTGTTGCTATGACCCAAGTGCATGACCCAGCACTTGACTTTGTTGAACCTCATACCATTGGCCTCAACCCATTGATCCAGCCTGTCCAGATCCCTCTGTAGAGCTTCCCTACCTTCAAGCAGATCAACACACCTGCCTTATGTGGTGTCATCTGCAAACTTACTGAAGGTGCACTTGATACCTTCGTCTAGATCATTGCTAAAGATATTAAACACAACAGGCACCAATACTGAGGCAGGGGGAACATCACTTGCGACCAGCCATCAACTGGATTTAGCTCCATTCACCACCACTCTCTGGGCCCAGCCATACAGTAATTTTTTATCCAGCAAAGCATGCACCCATCCAAGACATGAGCAGCCATTTTCTCCAGAAGAATGCTGTGGGAAACAGTGTCAAATTCCTGCCAAGGCTCTACAGAATGTCATCATTATTACTACCTTTCTAGACATACAAAGATGCCTCTGGCCCTCTAGCCTCTTGGCTTACTCAAAATAAAGAATTTTTCATCCCTTTAATTTTTAAATTCCTTCAAGCTCCTACCTTCCTATGTGATGGAAGAGTATCCATGAATCACAGAATTACAGAATCATCATGGTTGGAAAGGACCTCCAGGGTCAAGTCCAACCCCTGTCCCAGCATCTCTCTAACCACTACACCAGATCCTCAAGCGCCTCATCTATTCGTTCTTTAAACACCTCCAGGGATGGTGACTCCACCACCTCCCTCAGCAGCCTGTTCCACTGCCTAACTACCCTCTCCGTGAAGAATTTCTTCCTAATATCCAATCTAAACATCCCCTGACACAACTTGAGGCCATTTCCTCTCATTCTATAATTAGTAATTCAGGAGAAGAGACCAACACCAGCCTCACTACAACCTCCTTTTAGGTAGTTGTAGAGGGCAATGAGGTCTCCTCTCAGTCTGCTCTTCTCTAGAATAAACAAGCCCAGTTCCCTCAGTCATTCTTCATAAGACATGCTTTCCAGCCCTTCCACCAGCTTTGTTGCCCTTCTCTGTACCCGCTCCAGCACCTCAATGTCCTTCTTGTACTGTGCTGCCCAAAACTGGACACAGTACTCAAGGTGTGGTCTCACAAGTGCCGAGTACAGGGGGACAACACCTCCCTACTCCTGCTGGTCACACCATTTCTGATACAGGCCAGGATGCCGTTGGCCTTGAGACTATCAAGGCTGTAAGTTTGAAACACAGTGATGTTGTTGGATCTAAAGGCCTGGAAATTTCACTTGACTCCTTCACTTATGGAGGTACGGGCTTTCCTAGCATGAGTTTTGCAAAGATTTCTCAAAGACAACATCACTACTTGTTTTTCAAGTTGGCATGCAACCATGAACAGATTTTATTATATATGTTTATGTATACTAGTGTAATTACCTATTATGAGAGAATTACCGCATTTACAACAGAAATGCTTAGCTCTGAAATGATGGAGTCATAGATCCTAAAGTAGTATCTCACCAGATGTCAGATTCTTATCTAACTGAAACAGAAAAGAGATTGCTTTGCATCTAGTTATCTGATGGGCTTTGTCCAGTGCACCTTAAGGTTCAAAAATGAGGGTTTTTTGAGGAAAAAAAAAAAAGAAATAAAATTGTAATAGCTTCTAAGTTGTCAGTTTCCTGGCACACTGTATAAGACAGCTGCTAGGAGTTAATTCCTGAGAAAATGTGAGCCATCTTTGACAAACACCGTTTAATTATTTCAAGAGTCATTCCTGTGGGTCTCTACTGCAGCATTTGTCTTTGCTTCTGAAATGTGGATTCCAGAATTCTTCTCCAGTTGAGCTGTCACGCCAAAGTGGCCCTGCGCTATTGATCTGACACCAGAAAGCCACTGACATCAGTGACTATGCATTGGGCAATTCTGCCCAATGTGAGAAGCAGTTGACATGTCCAGAATGAGGGGCAGGTAAACTGCCACAAGCTCCTTTGGCTGCCTAGAATGGCAGACACTGCTTCACTGTGACTTTAGTGACAAGGAGAGGAAGAAGATTGAAGAGGTTGGGCACTCTCCTGCTTTACATTTGAGCACTGCTTTATGTTTGAAAAGTCACATGACTTCCCTGTGCTTTCACTGTCAAATCAGGCTTACACTGTCAAATTTTGAGGACCATTTCTCTCCGTACAATCACACAACAATTTGGTCCAAAAGACCTTGAACATCTTGTCCAGACGTCCAGCAGCAAAGATCACTGTAGGATATAACATTGTCCCTTCTCACTACCTTCTTCAGTTTGGGATGTCAGGGCTGGCCCTTAACTACTAGCCTGATGCAACATCAATGAATACTTCAGAGATCATTATAACTTCTTAGGTAGTTGAATGCTTCTTAGTTCTTGAGGGTCAATACTGAAGAATTAAGTCACTTCAGGTTGCTATTCTGTCATCTTCAGAAGGCATTTTATGCTGGATTTTATTTTACTTAGAGTTTTGTACGAGTCCTACCTTCCTCCTGAAATATGTATGGAGCTCCTCGTCCCAGGATTTACTTTGGATACTTTTTTCCGTCTGCTGTTCTCCATTGCTTACGTATGGTTATTCTACATCTTTTGCAAATAATGCATTGGTTTTGTTGTTGTTTTCTTTTTTTTTTTTTTCCCTGAGAATCTTTTTAGGAAAAAAAATGTAACTTAATATTTCCAGTAACATGTATTTCCTATTTTCCATTGTATATCCCATTTTCCCCCTTGGTAGCAAGGGAGTAACTCTGGATAATTAGGTTCCTTCTGATTTGTGCTGATTCTTGAGAACAGACTCAGGCCAAGTTTTTTGTCAATTGCAAAAACAAGTTAGACAGAACAAAGCTGCAACACATGCTAGTAACAGCTTAGTAGATGAGATAAATCTCTTCCTTTCCAAGTTGTGTTTTGTCCTGTTGCTCTGTATTTCACATGAGTCATGAAATCAGTAATGAAAAGGATGTTAATAGGCACAGGCACTTCCTTGCAGGATGGTAGTGGAAACTGGACGGTGAATGGAAGGAGTTTGGTTAGTGCCACTGAGAATTAACCTAACCAACATCAGCAGTGACTATTAATATTGAAGCCATGACATTTACAGACACTTTCAATCAAAGCTTCTGGGAAAGGTGTTCATTGCATTTAAAAAGACCTTGCTTAATCTTTATGTGGGTGATGATTTCTTAAGCCAGAGGCTAATGGACATCTGAAACCTGAAAGAACTGTTAGATTTTTCACTATAACTCACTGTTGGCTAGGCAGACTTCCTAAACAGACATTTTTTGCTATAGGTTTGAGACAAAAGCATTATTGCAGAGTATAGATAAGAGCACACTAAATGTTGGAATAGGCTGCTATGACTCTGATACCCTCTATTGTCAGCCAACATATCCTGACCTTCAGAAATCTTCCCAGAGTCACTCTCTACATAGTTAGGACTGACAATGCTGAATTTATCATGCAGTCAGAGCTGTTATGCTCCCTGAAGCACCAGGAATATAAAATATCACTGAATAGAAGGAGCAGCAGGCACCTCTTCTTATGGTCCTGTTTACCACGCTTCTGGCTGGAATCTTCAATGTGTAGAACACCTCACAAAAATACAGCAGTATTAGGTGATATTCTGCCTCTATTCCAATTAACATCAATGCTTTCTCTTTTTTTGTTATCTAACTGTCCAAGAAATTGATTTCATTGCTTCAAAACTTTCAACAAACTCAGATGATCTGTCGAAGAGATGTATGAGACATTAAAATCCACAGTTACATTTGTTCAAGCCATAATTAAAAAGTTAGGTTCCCACTCCAGTCCTCAGCCATTGATTTCTAAGGGAAGAACTTTTCAGTGGTGATGTAAGCCCCAATGAATCACTAGATTTCAAGAAGAAAAACAAAATTTAGTTCCTTCTAAACAATCTCATATAATGAGCTTTACTGATAAAAAAAAGGTGGGTAGGGAAGAAGGGCTAAATTATTGTAAATTTGGATTGCTTTTTCATAGCCATTTAGGACTGAAGTCAAGTATAATTTGACATTTTATTGATACTTCCAGTATTTAAAGCTGACAAGCACTACATTAAATTTTACCATGCAAATCTGACATAATAAAAACCCTCTTGCACTTTGTTTAGGAACTGTTGCAACCCAATGGAAGTAGAAATGCCATGCAAAAAATTACCTGCTTCTGTCTGCTAATTCTTCCAAGCTTTCTAAAGCTTTTTTCAGTTAACTGAACAGGATTTGCTACTTTCTCTTTCCAATTTCCTCTCCATGCCAGGAACTTTATTTAAAAAATAAAAAAAAACGGTGGTGAAGCCAGCCACTGCTTGTTACTTGATTCATTTTTCTTTTCAGTACCTCTTGTATTTGTCCTGATGAAACTGGAAGTGCAAGGCTTCTCATTTGTTTAGTTGTATCTTCCCATAGCTTTATCACATGCTGACTGTCCTGAACAAGGGGAGCAAGAGAGGAGTAGTATAGCAATGATAGTGTGCTTGCCATTCTTTGTATTATGCTTCTGTGCGATCTGTACAGTTCTTCATGGTTTTTTTTTTCTGAAGAATGTTTTTGCTGCTCCTTACTACAGAGAAAACAAGTTTCCAACAGGTTAAAAGAACAGATCAGTGTTAACAGAACATATTTGTCTTCTGCAGGATGGAAAAAAATATTGAATAAATAAATAATGCATCATAAATTTGACAATTCATATGTCTCCTTAAGACATAAATATCAGTTGAAAGTATAAACTTGCTAGAAGTCTAAAAATAGGTGATCAAAAGGTCACATACAATACAGAATTGTACATGTTAAAAGACTAAATCTGTTAAATCAACAAATTTCCTCACTGATACCACACCAAGTAGTATTTTATTAAATGCCTTTGAAAAGAAAGACCTCTTCAAAGATATAGGGAAATAAAACTGACAAGAGGACTGGTGTGCCCAGGGAAAGACTGATTTTTGTTATTGTTTATCTAAGAAGAAGCATTGCATGAATATCTGGAATAAACCTCTAGAGAGCAGGGTTCACAACAGAGATCAAAAGAACGTATGAGGTTCAGCAAAGGCCACCACTGTCCTTAAGCCACTATTTATCTGTGTTATAGGGCTGTTAAGAAAATGACATTTCTGTACACCAATGCAATCTGTTTAACAGGCTTCTACTGCGTTGGAAAATCTTTTCTGCTGTTTATTAGATTTTCTGTAGAGCTTCTGACTAACAGATCAATGGATCACTTTGTCCATAATTTTCCAGTCTAAGGTTCTCTCTGCTGGTGTGGCTGGAAAGACAGCAAACTTTTAATCCTGGTCTTAAATCACAAGGGTGGGATTATGAAGGTTTTTAAGATATTTGAGCATCCGAAAGTCAGTTATCTTAGGGCTCCTGCCTCTTGCTGTTTCCTGCTCATCTTACCACCATCAGCCTAGAGGCACTCTGCCTTGGGGCAACATAGAAATGTCTGAGGAATATTTGCTCCCAGTGAGCGCCACCTTCCCTCAGACTCAGTGTAGTGTTCACTACCGTGCTATAGATTCTCTACCTGTGCCTGGTTCAAGAAGCAAAATGCAAGGTGTCCTTCTAAGTGGCAGGAAACTGGAGACTGATAGTTTAACTCAAAAGGGATTGCCAAGAACCAGCATGCTAGATAGGGAACCACCGTCTACACCGGAGAGGAAATGCTGAGTAGCAGGGTAATGAGACTCTGTCCTGCTCAAGGTATTTGGGTAATAAACCCAGGAGAGGACAAGATACTTCCTCCGAATGCCTAAGGTTCAGTGATTAAGCCATGAAATTTTAATTTTGATTGGGGAATGGGAATCCAGAGGTTCTAGAACTTCCACTACTGCACTTTTTCAGACCAAACAGAGCTGCATTTCACGGACAGTGAGGATACTGCAGAAGTTATAAGAAGTGTCATTTCAAAAGTGGCTCTAAGAATTTAATTTTCAGTTAGCCATACCTTAAGGCACTTAAGGATCTTTTGCAATGAAAGTTACAATAAAAAAAAAAAAATTAAATTCCACAAAATTTAGCTACCCCGCTTCACCCAAGTGTAAAAATAATAATGATTCTTCTGGGTTGTTTAGTTTTTTTAGCAATGACTTGTGAATGCCTTTAAAGAAAATTCAGATATATGACAGGACAGCTGAAAGTATAAAGAAAATGCAAATAAACATGCAAATGTCAGTCATAACTGTAAAATAGCCCACTTAAATGAGCACCATGATATGTATAGTATAAACACAATGTGTTTATATCCATTCCTCATTTTATTCCACTTCTAATATCAACAGAGTTTCTACAGAAATAGTGACATAGATGAAGGTACCTGAACTAGGAGAAATGAAGTTTATCCATTTCTGAGATCTATCACCCCTGCTTATTCCTCCTTCTAGAGACAATTATATCAGAATAGAATGTTACTCTTCAATTCACCACCAGGCACTGAAATATTCAAATGAGCATTGGTGGGGTGGATTTGCCTGATCACAGGAGCTGACAAAACATGGTATAAAGGCTGAGAAATTGATTCAGAGATGTTTTTCATTGTTTATAATAAAATATACAGAAAGGACAGATTCAGAGAGGACATGAAGCAACTCTCCTCTAGACATGGAAAAGATGGGATTCAGAAACTGTACTACTTTTCATTACATAGTTGTTGTCTATCTATCTGACTTACACTCAACAAATCAAGGCAAATCCTACTGAGGCATACATAATGTGCTCCGCAACAGATGCCGACAAGTGCATTAATAAATCATGATCATAATTAGAATTCTTAAACAAATATTTTTTCTGCCAGACAGGCAGTTTATTATAATTTCTTATTTTTGTTTAGTTTATTTATTTATTCAGATTGTACTCATCTTTGTGCAAGACATTAATTACTCAAATGGCTGTAGCAGATTAGTTTACAAAGGTCATGATCAACACAATTGGGGTCTGGAACAGACAGTTGTACTTTGACATGGAAAATGAGAGTCAGGACTCTGGAGACAGTAGTAACAAGCGTTAATGCGAAGTGTTTGTTGGCAGTTGAGAGTCAAGTTCAAAGAGGCCTAGTTTCTGAATTACAGTAGTATTGTGTCTTGGGTGAAAGAAATGGAAAGAATAGACTTTGGAGTAAATGCAATTGAAAACAAGACTGTTGCAGTGGGTGGCGCAACTATTCCTCTGTCTTTAGTTAGAAATTTCTCCTTTCCTTTGCGTTGGATGATGGACAGCAGACCTTAGTAGTAGCCTGCCTTAGAGCAGCATCACTCATAGATTTTTACCTGAAGATATTTGCTGTAATTTTGCACTAAGCAGCTATCTAGTTAATGCTCCTACTGCTGACTAGATCACAGCGGGCCCTCGATGCTCATGCCACCTTCATTGTGTCCTGAGTTAATGAAGGTTTCTTCTCATTCCACCTTTCCACAGATCCTACTTGTCCAATAAATTGGACAAGCTGGAATCACTGTCTCATCGATAGCATTATTCCCTGAAATGTAGGAACAGCTTCAGCTTTATTTGGCTTAAACTCAAAAAAAGCAGCAGGTGTGCATACTCCACATTGTATACTTAATACCTATGGAGAAAGAAGAGACAAGATCCTATGTGTGCCGTGCTGGCTACTAAGAGAAACGAAGAAGAAATCTTCTGAGCTCATTCACCTCTGAGATCAGATCAATTCTTGCCATAATAGTAATGAGTTTCATTCCAGCATCCACCATGTAGCTTTCTCAGAGGTTCCTTAGAGAAGATCCACAGTCACTGGTATCTCCTGTTCTCTATCAGTGACCTAAGTGATAAAATAAATCTGCCTCCTCCAGTTCCCAGGCCTTCTCAGAGGAGGGAGATGATACACAGCACAGCTAATGTGTCTCAGAGCACACAAGCAAAATGAGTACTAAATTGTGATTTTCAATCAAGTGCATAAGCTATCCATATTTTGTCTTTGGAGATTCTAGTCCTGCAGAAGCATCCTCAGGCAGTCCTATTGTCCTTAACAGATGCAGATCCCAGAGCGAGAAGACCGATATCACAGTGTTTTCTCTGTCTTCTCATACAACAAGACATAATTCAAGTACCTTAACTGCTCTGGAATGATAATGAGGGTTGGATCCTGTAAGAACCTTCCATGTTCTGCAAAAGTGTTGCTTAAAAGGAGTGAAGTTCAGACACTGACTTCAGCTTACTCAGCTGTGTTTAAGTACCTCTGCTGATCAGAGCTCTGAGGGCTCCAGGAAAAAAAAACAACACAAGAGAAAAGAAAGTTCATTCCATGTAAGTGCTATATATAGACAGCAATACTCTTTCACACCTAATAATTATTTAAACACTTACCTAAATACTGATTTATGTGTCAAAGCTGTAAGCACTCCATTGATGCAGTAAATACACAGCTAAGGATTGCTTAGCACAACAGACGTGGTGGCTGTTACAGTCTATTAGACAAATGTATATTTATCCTAAAGTTGAAGCCATGCTTTATTTACTTGGTTGACATTGGCAACTTGATGCTGCTGCTCTGGGAGTGATTATGAGACACCAGTGCAATCCAGAGTGGCGGAAATGATGGCAAATGAAGCCTTGACATAATGCCTCATAGCAGCTGTGTAGTGTCAGCTTATGGCTTGGTTCAGAGATAAGTGTGGATGTGGGGGCAGTAAGCAGGTGCAGGTTTTCCTAGGAGAGCTCACAAGCCATTCTGCCATATAGCATTCTTCCTTCCCTCTTGAAGACTGCATGAAGCTGCCACATGACTGGAAATCTAAATAGCTTGTGGTGGAGAAAAAAAATCCCTTCCAAAACCCAAGCTGTTTGTTTTATAATTGATCTAGGAGGCAACTTTTCAGAAAGGCTCAACTCAAAAGAAAAAAGGTGACCCTCAGCCAGTTAGATATGAATAAGGACTGCTTCTAATCATGGAATCATAGAATGTTCTAGGCTGGAAGGGACCTCTAGAGGTCATCTGGTCCAGCCTCCCTACTCGAGTAGGGACAACTCTACCTAGGTCCGGTTGCTCAGAGCCACCTCAAGCCTGACCTTGAATGGCTTAAAACCATTACTCCTTGTCCTATCAGTACAAACCCTTTAAATACACCTTCCCCTATCTCCTTAATTAGGGTTTAGCAAGTGACCAAAGAAATCAAGAAACCAACAGTATGTGGGAAAGCAATCCCAAAGCAAAAAAAAAAAAAAGGCTCTGTAGTTCATGCGATGCATTATTTGTTTCACAAATTCACTACTACAGACCCTGCTTGATACCCACTTCAGTTTTCTATTTCGGCCATACCTAAGTACATGATTCCCCTTTCTTTATCCCCTCTCTCTGTCTCCACTGTGATAGCGGATACTCAGGACAGGGATATTTAGTATGCATCATCAATTTAGATACACCTGCAGGCAATGCACTTTTCCTAGTGAATGGTGGCGTGTCAGCACCAGTCATGTACACTAGGAACAAATGGGACTTCAATGCAAAGGAAAGATCCTCATTCTGAGTCATTATTATTAATCAGAATCATAACCCATGGCTTTTCATGGTATAACCTCCAGAGTATAAGGCAGAGGCAGGGCTTTCTGGCTTTCTTATTACTACCCTTAAAGATATCCTTTAAGGAAGTGCAGCCACTTCCATGTAGTTCTTAATGCACTGAAAGCCTGATGATGCCCATCTTTTTCCTTCCCTCCCATGAACAGTGCACTGCTAGTAGCATCCAGCTCCACAACACACAGACTTAGGCACTTCTTTCTCCCAGCTTTTGTGAAGCATTAAGCAGTTCAGAGAGGAGTACAGGAAACTAAGTGCTCTGAGGATCATACATCTGTCTGCTATAATAAGTAGACCAGCACACACACTGCCTAGCTCAGACAAAGGTAAATCCCAAGTCAAACCCTTGCCAGACAGTTTGTGATATTAGCTCAGTAGTCAGAAGGCTTTAGGAAGTCATGTTGTGATCTTTTAATTTGTTTTCTATTGCTGTTCATGGGAACATGAAGGAGTGAAAAGGAAAATTAGAATTCTTCAAAGTTTTTACTGAAATACTGGAAACTAGAGAGTGTGAATGAAAGTTTGAGAGTATCACAAAATCCACTATCTCCAGGATCCTGAGCTTTCAGGGGAAAAAAAAAAGAGGCTTGCAAAGAACATCTTGCATTGCAAATGTGGTAGTATTATTCAATATTCCCTACTCTCTATAGAAGATGGAGCTAAAATATACGCTGTAAGCAACAAGACCTATTTTTACAGCTTTATGAAAGATCTAGGAGATTTAAGAGTTAAAAAAACCTGGTCCTTTGAACCTTGTCTTTAAGGTGTTTAGGACCCTTATTGATTACTTGAAAGGTGTTAGTATAAGTCTTTTTTATTTGAAATCTCCTTGTTGCCCCAGAGAAATCACTGGCCATATTCTGATCAGTATGGTGGCACTTTAAACACTAAAATAGACTCCATCTTATTGCAACTCTACATGCTGTAGAGAAAAAAGTTGTAGTCAAATGGATCTACTAGGGGCATGCAAGCTTGGCATCGTGCTTTTCCTTATCAACTACAGGGAGCCATGTTCAGTGTTGTGCATTGTAAGATACAATTTTGGGTATGCGGAAACATGAGTTGTCCACAGACTGAATTTACCTACATTGGCCTCTCTCCAGCATTGCAGTAGGTGGTCTGAGCATAGCCCTTAGCCTCTTTCACTGCATCTGCACTTGTTCCTTGCAACAATGCTCTCAGTTTCTTGGCAATTAAAATGATAGAGTCAATGTAAGAGCTGCGGATAGTCTCTGCAAATATTTTAATCTTCTTTAACTACCTTCAGAGTAAGGTGCTTGCCTATCACAGTGCATGGTTTGCTGTGGTAAACGAAGGTTCTTTCTGTATTTCCTTAGGGAGGGAAGCAGCACAGGAGCACTGTATAGTCCCCTCAGGAGACAGAAGGGCATTCCTGACTTGAATGTAGCTCTGAGGCCTGAATTGCCTCCAAGGAGGGTCTTAGTCGTAGATCTTTAATGTCTAACATGGAAAGCACTAAAGACCAAATAATTAATGGAGATGTTTATGACCAAAGAAGTAAGAGGACTTTTCACCTTTGCTTTTGGTCTTTCTCTCTAAACCTCTTAAATGTTCATTTTACTTCAGATAATTTTAGATAGTCAGCACACAAATTTGATCACAAGCTGGATGACCGGACTGGCTGAGCTTGGTCTGCCCTACAATATGGCTCAGAGTGAAGGGGAGGCTTGAGGCCTGGTTTAGGGGAGAGAGATTGTGAGGTTTTGTGTTTTATCAATTTCTACTCATACTGATAAACACCTGATTCAAAATAAGTTCTCTCTTGCAAACTACCTTCTTATGGTATTTGCAGCTTTAAAAATACTTCTGAAAGGATAGGAGCAATACTGATTAACTTGCATCTCTCCTAGTGTCAGTGTCTTTATCAAAACTTTTTTTTTTTTAACCTTAGATGAATTCATCAACTGGTGAAAATCAGTTGGCTGAAGGGGATTGCTCTAAGGCTTGCACTCTTTTAGACTCATGCCCCATTTTAGATAGATAGGCTCAGTGTGAATAAGTTATTACTCACAGGCTGAATTCCTGCAGACCTTGCCACAGACCAAGGCCACCCAGACAGAGGTATCCTGCAAATATACAGATCACACAGAATGGATGGGCACAGTAGCGAACAAAACATGTACTGTGGATAAGGAGACAGTTTCATACCATTGCTATGATGGGCATATGTGTCTTATAGGCGGACTGTGAATGTCCATCACTAAATATACCCCAAAGGCAGAAGTTTTTTGCATATCAGCTGAGTTTCTCCATGGAAATTACTTGAATTTCAGCAACAAGTTAGCACACATGAGATGGAAGTAGATTGAGTCTCCCTCTGCTTTCAGTGCTTAGACTATTTAATACAAATGAGATACTAAAGCTGCAAATAATTATTGACTTGTTTTTTTCCTTCCCTATTCTGCCAACATACTATGAAACAGTAAAGTACTTCCAGTATCCACAGAAACCTCAAGCGTGATAAGAAATAAGATTTCTATAAGGTGATATTTTCCCTCTGATTATGTAGTATATTAGCTCATGTACCCAGCTGAGAAAAAGTATTAAGCCTAGTATACAGAGAAAACAAATAGAAGGGCGATATTTAGCCTTAGGGCTGGAGGAGTTCTTAATTTCTTCCATTTTCTCAGCTTTTATTTATACCAGAGTCAGTTATGTTGCACAGTCACGGTTGGCTTGGGAGACCTGAAGTGGGGTGAAGGGCAGCAGGAAGAAATGAACTTTTCAATTGATGGATGAAGAAGCGTTTCCATGTACATCGCATATTAAAAAAGACTATACTGAAAGCAACTCTAGTTTCTTCTCACCTTGTGGTGACATCTGTCGAGTTTAGAGGGAATGGGTATTTTTCTAGTGTGTGTTATAAAATGAAGTGGGGCTGGAGGAAGAATTGATTTCCCTGTAAAACAGAAGCTTTCATCAAACCAACTATGAGTTTTTATTCCTCAAAATAAAAAAATAAAATAAAAAAAATCATATTTTGTTCCAATGTTGAACTGTTTTCATATTCATATGCTGAAAAAAGGAAGAGAAACTGGGGCAGAGGGATACAGAGAAAGAAGATTATTTCAGGGAAATTTTTTGATTGAGGCAATCCTACAGGAAAATTACAATCTTCAAAGGATATGTATGGGAGCAAGCTATTCCATTTCCCTCCTCCCATCCAGTTGGCAAAGCAGGAGATGTTGAAACCAAGATCCATGGTATTCCTGAATAGTGCAGCTGCTCTGCTACCCAGGGAGGGGAGAGGTTTTCATGATGTCTTTGTTATACTGTGAGGTTTAGTAATACCCCTATGGAGTTCCTCAACCAGGGGAGAATGGATTGTAGCTAGAAGGCCAGTTAATTTCAACCAGAAGGAAAATGCTTCTTTTTTTCAGATTTAAATACTCTGTCCTTCATTGCCACTATCACTCTCACTAAGCCTATGCTTTCATTCATGCTGCTTTCCCTATGTCATCTCTCTCCAAAAGGGACTTCTAAAAGGCAACAGTGGAGACCTCTGCTGTGGCACCATTTTAGAAGTGGACACATACTCTCTAGCCTGTTCAGCTGGGCCCAGTCCTTGCAGCAATACAGCCCAAGCACTATATGGCTACTTTGGAGCCAGCCCTCAGTCTTCTTCGAGCCTGCCATGACCTGAGGTGGGTTTACTGCAGGGGTGCACATGGTGGTGATGTAGGAGGAAGCAACCCATTTTGATAGCGATCAACTCAGGCAGGGAGCTTGTCTCTTCTGCTGCAGTTGCCACTGACCAGCTCTTTGGAGATAGCTGCATTACTTCACTTCTTAGATTCAGCAGGCCCAGCTTTTTTCCAGTCTGACACCTTTTTGTCTGAAAATGCAACAATTTACAAACAGTTTTAGAAGAATTATATTCTGAATGGAGCTTTATCATAAATGGTCAGTTTCCTCAAAACAGAGGCCAACTTTTCTTTATGTTTCCACTGTAATTTTTCCCCTTACCCACTGAGGTGCTTGGGCCCCGAGTTGTGGGCCCTGAGCTGAAATCGACCTGTGAATGAGTCACAACCTAGCAGAATGTTTTGTTTTTCTCAGTGGCTTCATATTTCAGAGGCAGAACCTGGTCCACCTGTGCTCTGCTCTCACCCAGGTGGTCATGGTTGGGGTGGTGGGCAAGGCCATGATTGTATTAACTAGGACCTGATCAGTCAGAGGAGCTTCCTGTTGGGTGTGGCTTCTGTTGGGACTGGTTGCATCTTGCTGAGCTCCCTTGATGGGGTCCTTCCATGTGAAGGGCCACTGAGGGAGCCATCTCTGCCTGTTGTGTCCAGCAGGTGATGCTGGCACTACAGTGGGCAGCGGAAGAGCTAGGCCCACAGGAATCTATGGTAGGAGTGACTGAAAGAAGACTTCTGAAGGGATTTTGCTGAGTTAAGTGTTGGCCTGTGAGATCAGACAACTGATGCCAGTATAAAATTATGATGGCTGAACTGGAAAAACACCCACCTGGCTCCAAAGCTCTGGGATCAGAGGTTTTTTTTACTCCATGACAGGACTGTAGTATGCACAGCAAAGTCCTGGAGCTATGGGTCAAATCTGGATCCTATTATCATACAAATAGCAGCAATAACTCTCATAGAAAGCAATACTGTGTTTGTACAAACAGAGTCCATCCTACTGAGATGCTCTTTTGCTCCAGACCATCTTGTTGTTTCAGAGGAATATGTCAACATTATCTCTGATATAGCTTTTTTCAGAGTTGTAAACACAAGGTAGCTCTCATTCCTTTCTAAGGTGGCTGGTTGTGTAGTGGAAGAATCTGTGCATCTTACCTCTCAGCATTCATAGGAGGATAGCTGTTTCACAAATCTTTGAGCGAAGTATATCCCAGTCTCTACTAAGTGAAGTGTTTTAAAAAATAAACCCATGGACCATCTTGTGCTAGAACAGATTTCACTTTCAACCAAGTAAAACTTAGTTGTAGACCTTGCCTGCTTTATTTTGAATTTGTTATTTTTATTATGTGCAGAAATTTTTTTCAGTGGTTGTAAGGGACTTGCCATTATTCCGTGGAACACCAGAGGCTGCACTCTGGATCAGTATTGATCTACTACTGATGACTGGAAAAGAAATATGGCTTGAAAACCTTCTGCCAGCATCCATCAGTTAATGCAACTGGGGAGATCCAGTCTTTCAGTTCCATGAAGTCAGCATTGTTGAGGCTTCTAGCATAACAAGGACATGAAAGAGTATTGGAGATGAGCTCAGTTTCAGAAATAAGACTATTTCACTTAAATAGTGACCACAGTTGTGTTAGACTATAATTTTCCACAAGCCAAAGAAAGACAGTGCTTTCTGGATAGGTCACTGCACTACACTTCTGAAGTCTTTAATTGTACTTCAGCTGTGGCACTGTTTTCCAGGACAAGATTCTGTGTTTGTCTCTGCCACAGTTTCTCTGCCTGTGAAATGGTAATACAATCCAAAGCTTGTGGAAAGACTGTGCTCCAAAAGAGCTGATTATATTAGTAACAGTAACAAAAAAACACTGCAATTTTTAATATGAGTATTACATTCTCAGACAGCACTGCATTTATATCCGCACACTGGAAATTTCCGTTAAAGAAATACAGAAAGTCCAGACAGTCACAGTTTCATATGACATGAAAAATAGAAAATTGACTTTGCATGGAACTGATAGGTTTTTCAATCAGAGCAATCCAGCAAGACAGTAGTCAATCGAGTCCCTCCAATGGGGGCTGAGCCCCCATGGAGGCTCTCGGATGTACCATGCATAGATCAAAGAGGCATAGAAGACACAAGTCCAGACAAACAGGACAGGCTAGCTTACTCATATGATTGCTCTGATAATTAAGGCTTGCAGAGTGTGCATGTCCATGCTCAAATAATGCCCAAAAGGAGGCAGTCAGAACACAGTTTGCCTCTGGAAGGGTTTGACTCACATGCTGCTGAGATACTCATGGCATGTGAGCTGTGTGGAAGAGATCTTTTTATTTTGTTTTGTTTTACTGTTGATGGGAGAATCTTTTCTTTTGAAAACAGCCTCCTAATGCATCAGGACAGCTGCCTGGGATACACCTCATTTAGCGGCAATTGTCTCTGTAATGTTTATAACCCTCCCACCGCCATCCAATATACAGTCATCATTTATCCTCTCATTTGCCTAACACAGTGTTAAAATGCCCTTCCAGTGCTTTGTTTTGCTTACTTTTCCATTCCCTTGCTGTCCTCATGTCAGAGATGTCAAAACCTCTTTTGAACAACTGACATGTCTGTGTCAAGGATTTGTGACTGAAGGATGCTTTCTCCACTCTTTACCCTGAAGCCTCTCCCTCCTGTTTAATTACAAGCTTGGGAGTGTGAGACATCATCTATCATTCCTTGTTCATTATATTTAATAGATGCACATTTTGGGCTCAACAAACTGACCAGACATATGGAGCATGTTAATCTGCTTGTGAAGTCTGGCATTTTAAAATCAACAATGCCACTGTCTCCTCACCTGAAATCTCACGAAATGAGGGGGAAAAAAAACCCAAACAAATTCCCCAACTCCACCCCCGCCCCCCAACACCCCTACTACAAAGCTGTAGTATCATTCTTAAGGATCATCTGTGCAGTAGTTTGTTGCAGTCTAAACCTGACTGCTCTGTTGTAAAAGCCTTTGCATAGATATGGCATAACCTTACATCTTTGGAACTGATAAACTGTTCTGTGGCTTTTGTTCCTATTAGAAGATAGAGTAATTGCCTATATGAGTGAGGTCACCCGTAGTGATAAAGTTCCTGAGGGCTGGACTTCTATGCTGATGCATTTTGTCTCTTCATACTGCCTCACACCCTGCCCTCATTACCTACACCATTTATTGCAGTAGCCTTCTTAAGGATCAGGTGTCACCACCCATTTTAATGATTTTCAGTTAGGTTTCTGCTTACTTACTTAAGAAGCCATTGGAGCTATGTACAACATTTAGTTCATCTTTCTAGCTTGGCTTGTGTAGTGCTCATCATAGTGTTTTCAGCTGGATCTCTTGATAGGTTCTTAGGACTCTTGTCCAACTGGGAAAAAAAAAATATAGGCAATTCTTGTCATCAGATGCACTAAGTATGGTATATCTGAGACCTTCTGTGTGATGAAAGTTAGGTGGGGACATAGCCAGAGATTCATGCAGTAATACATAAAACTTTTAGCCTCCAAGACCTAAATCAAGAACACAGGCAGCCTCACAGACAACTTTCCACAAGATTATGATCTTAAAACAGAGTATGAGCTTAAGCTTGCTTTTTTTTTCTATCCACAACTAACATGCATGATATTGGTACCTTCCACACAGGTAAGATTGAAAGCAATAGCTTTTCCCTTCGTGCAAGTGTTTCAGGGACCCCAATAAAAAGTGGCCTGAATGAACAGGCCCCAAAACCATGCTTGGCTTGATCGCAGGGAGACGGTTACACTAATGCTTCATCTGAATCTCCTATCCACGGTGCATCATGTACAATACAGATAATCCTAGCCATTAAGGAGACTAAAAATTTTCTGTGACACACTGCTGAAGTTCAGTAAATGCAGCTCAGGTTCAATGATCCATAACAAATGTTTAGTTTCCATTTTTCCTGTTCCTGAACTTTCCCTGGAATAAAGTGGATACACAGTCAGCTCAGTGATTTTGAGTAGTTCCTTGAGATTTAGAGTTTATTTGAGCAATAAAGTTACCCTGGGATATTAAGAGCACACAAGACTGAAGATGAGAAATTTGTAGACAGTATGGCAAGCATGAAAGCTGGAATAAGAACTATGCTGGTAGTGGATTCATACTGTTTAGCTCTCACTAATCAGAGAGGTAGCTTTAGTAGCTCTCTATCCTTTTGGTATTGTTTTCAGTGTCAAGTATCTGTGCCAACTGACAAGTGAGAGACTTACCTTTAAGTATACTGGTGACATTTGAAGTAGGTCCACAAGACGCATGTGGCAGTGTTGAAAACTATATGCAAGAAGGTTTGCTCCTAGGAGAGATCCTGGGACGGGTCCTGAAAATGTCTTAGAGTTTTGATAAGAAGAGTGATCAAGAAAGCAATGCATGGTCTGAAAATGTAAAATACAAGGTGATACAGCCAAATATTCCTTCCTGATCCAGACTAGGTTTACAAGACACTGAAAATTTCTCCTTTACAATATGGAGGATGCAAATCCATCTACTTCAGTGGTGTTCCTGCCTACTCTGAAAATAAGAAAAAAGGCAAGAACAAAAATCAAAGACTTTGGACAGTTTATTAGATCTGCATGTGGTGGATATCAACTGCTGCTGAATAAGCCTTTATCTTCCACGCTGAGTAACACTCATTCTTTGGTCAACAGCTAGACTTATGGAGGGCTTCAACTATAGTTCTTACCACCCTTCTGCTGTAGGGGCTGCTTAGTTTATGAGGTGTAAACCAAAGCTTTCTACTACATACTTTCAGCTACGTTGACACTGTGTCTTGGCTGCTGGCCAAGCATTAATAGTGCATAAGAACAGCTGTAGTGCATCGGATCAAAGGACCACCTGACACAGGAACCAAGGAGTAATGGAAATAAGAGACAGACAAACATATATGATGTTCCCTTGATATAACCATTCTGCAACCTAGGGACCTCCTGAATCAGAGACTGTATCCACATTTCTGTGCTGAATAGCCCTCAAGAGACCTATCATCCTCTCCAAATGCATCTAATTGCTTTCTGAATCCAGTTATATTTTGCTCCTTGGCATGTTCAAAAGCTTCATTTGTTACAGGCTAATGAGCTTAATAAGCTGAAGCTGTGTTTTTATTGAAAGGTTAATGATTGCAAACATTTAAATAGTTAAATCAAATCCTTGGCTGGGATTGGTGTTATCTAGGAAGAGAATAACAATACTAACTCTTCTGGGAAGGTTGCTGAGGATTTTTTGAGGTGTTGTGAGTCTTGTGTCCTTCCTGATTGCTGAGCTTTAACTTATTACTTGAGATGTTCCAGCTCCCACTTTCTGCTTTCACTTCTGCTGTGCTGGGTTTATATCACATTAAGACCCAAACTTGGACCATTTTTTTTTCCTGCAGGTTGCTTGTCTCTCAAGCTACAGTTAGTTTTGCAATTCTTTAACATCTGTTGCTTAATATTATGTGACTAATTTATCACTTACATTTCTACTGTCTGTAACGTTGGTCAATCAATCCATCCACAACTTAACAGCTTTATTTACCTCTTAAAGTGTATTGTTTTGACCACTTATGGTACAGTGTTTTCATCACTACAAGTCAAATTATTGGTTTGTAACTGTAAGATACAGCTTTGCAGCGTGACACTTGAGGAAAATTATAAAAAGCTAGAATGAGGGACTCCTTATGTATTAGATAGCAATCAAAAAGGCCCTATAGTTAAGTATCATTGATGATAATGTCACCTTTGGGGAATTAGAGGGTTTCCTTCTTCCAGGTGATTAAAAAAAAAAATTAAAAGGAAAAAACCATGTTCTGGAGACATTTAAAACCTGTCTGGATGTGTTCCTGTGTAATCTACTTTAGGATCCTGCTCTAGCAGGGGGGTTGGACTAGATGATCTTCAGAGGTCCCTTCCAACCCCCTACCACACTGTTACTCTGTGAAAAGAGCATTTTGTGTGTTTTTCTCCCCAGGAGCAATGGTTTCATCCAGTGCTCAAGCGAGCAGAAGAGAGAAATGAAGACAAATGGCAGCAAAATAATCCAGAGGTGACTTCATCATAATGCCTTCATAAGGAAGTGTTCCATTGCACTTGTTACTGAAATGCTGAATATTCCATCTCCCCATCTTTCCTTCCTGAACTGACCAACAAAAGCAGGTAATGAAAGATTTTGTAGTCTGTAAGCTGCAGTGCAATTTTGTTAGGCACATTGTTTTATCAAAATAGACTTTTTATATCCAGCTGACTACAAGGATAGCCTATAAAGGCCCACTTGGAAACCATACTAACTCAACAGAGACTCCCATTGACTTAAATGGGCTCTAGACCAGGCCTGAAATGAAACCTGTCTCGAATTGCCAGTTGACAAAGATCCAGGATGGTGATTTTATTTGGAAGAAGCTGTGAAACAGAGAAGTAATATGGGCAGGAGCAAAGCAATGGCAAGGTAAAGATAATTCAGGCTGGTAATTGGGAGAAAGCTGATAACCAGCAGAGGAGGGCTCTGGAAAAGCCTCTCAGAAGGACTAGCAAAGGGAAGAAACCTAACTGATATCGGGCTGAATGTTGATAAGATAATGAGACAGTTTCCGTAGTTCTCCCACTTACAACAGCAGGGATGAGACTTCAGAAAGTCCTTTCTCTGGTCCTACAACCATCCACTTGCACCACCTTTGTTTATGTAGTTTCAAATGCCTGGGATTTTTCCTCCTGTAAACTAGCCCAGATGGAAGTAGTACAGTTTGCTTTTAAAAATATCTTTCTTCTTGTAAATACTGGAGGGGTGGTGGTGCTGGAATCATTCCACTGGCTTCTGTTATGTTCAGTGCTTGTCTCTGATATCATTTTCCAGTCAGCTTTTGTTGGTTTCAGAATGTGGAGGAAGCACGGGACACTAGATAGCACACATTCCTGGGATCTGATAAGCACAGATTCAGTTCCCTGCTCTGCTTGGCTTTTTTTCGCTATAGCTGTGAACAAGTCAGAGAAATTTTGCCATATCTTCACACCTACTCTATGAAAAAAGAGTGGACGTGTCTCCTCCCTTCCAAGAAGGAGCCATGGGCAGCTCTACAAACATTCTAAATGTCTATAATCTATAGAAACTGAAATATTATGACTTAATTGATGAGAGTACAGCTGCCTGTCATTTATTTCTCATATTCAGGGAAGAGAAATATAGCTTCCATACCCATGATTTGTTTATGACACAATGCTCCACCTCAAAAGGCCTCTGGTTTGATTTTCACTGCTAACCAGACTTCAAGACTGAGAGGCACATCCCATTTCATTTGCCTGAATGGAAGTTGCAGAATCCAATAAATAAGCACTGTATGGAAGGGGAAACATTTCCCTGGGAAACCTGCAGAAGGATTTTAGCAAGGGAGAGGAGCTGGCCACTAAAACCCAAGCTCTTTCAAATAAGGCATCATGATGAGTACTACACCAAGGCTGATCCTTTATTTTTAAATCTAGATAAATGATGTTAAAACCTAATTATATTCTGAAAAGAGAGCACTTAAAGTATTGCATTGAAGGGTGCTGAAAATGGGAAGAAACAAGGGGGATATTAGTCCTTAGAAGGATAGAAAGGCTGAAAGGGTAGCTCTTTTTCCTCTAGCTAAGGTATAGAGGAGGCTATCTAATCTTGCAAAGAAGAAAAGCCTGATATATCCTGAGAAGCAATGCTGTTTTTTTTAATGTACACAGCTAAATGATAGCCAAAGGCAACAGAGGAAACAGTGAAAGGGAACAGCAGAAAGCTGAGATTTGGTGTCAACAGATACCTAAAAGTTAGAGAGCCTGCAGGTACGCGGTTTAACCAGACCACTAAGGATTTTTCCATTGTAGAGCCTCAGATGCCAAATTAAATCAGCACACATAACATCAAGCTATGGCCATTGTCTTTAGACACTTATTTTGCCAACTGCAAAAT
Source organism: Coracias cyanogaster (assembly GCA_033124195.1). Taxonomy (NCBI): domain Eukaryota; kingdom Metazoa; phylum Chordata; class Aves; order Coraciiformes; family Coraciidae; genus Coracias; species Coracias cyanogaster. The sequence continues at coordinate 35,197 of JAVSBS010011281.1, forward strand.
GCAAATTAAGATGACTAGTCTTAACCCTTTTCTGCTGTTGGCTAAGCTACATTAAGATGCAAATTCATTTGCGTTTTCTGCAAGCACACCACCACCCATCACTAGAGCGTGGCTACATGAGCCATGAAGCTCAGGCATGTGATAGAGCCATCAGTCACAGAATCCCATAATCACTTTACCACACTCCCTAGTTCTGGAAGAGTGCCTGGTACCACATAGGGTTTAGCAAACAGTCAATGCTCCACGTGCTTGGAAGAGATTCATTTTACTGCAGGTCCCGTTGGCTGGGCCTAACTACAGAAAAACATCACAGGATTTCTTCTGGTTTCTCTTGGGAAACTCAGCCCTTAATGGAAGAGTCCCCAGTATTACTGGGAGGAGGAAATTTGACAAGTATGTGATTTGGCAAGTTTTCCTCTTGTATAAATTGAGTCTGGGATTTGCTTTAGCACCTGCTGCTCTTTTTACAGTGCCAATTTATACCTCAGTAGGAATCTTTCCATATAATGCAGTTGTTTAAGGAAGTATTTTAATTTTGCAGTGCTTATCTATCTACCATTCAGATCATACAAATATTTTTTATGTTGGTCCACACAAATCTATATCATCTGTTGAATTATTCTGATATGCAAGTATTTCATAACCTCAGTTTTGTTTCTTTTAATAACACCCCTGTTCACAGTATTATCTGAGGAGTTAAAAATCAAAAAAAATAATATAAAAAAAAAATTAAGTTGTTTCTTTTACTTCCATATATACTTTTGAGACTTCATTTAGCTGGGATTATTTGAAAACATTATTTAAAGACATAGAGATTAGGAATATTCTGCCTGAAAAGTCTATCATAATTAAAAGACAACTGTGTAAAAGTAGGTGTTGAGCTTCCCACTAACCCCCTGTTACCATCTAAAAACTCAAAAACCATCAAGTACTTTTGGCTGTCCTAGAAGCAGAAAGTCTTGGTTGGATTGTAACTCTGTTTAAGGGAGATTGTGTAAAAAATTAATGTTTCCAGTGATAGGGCTTTAAAAGTGAATCAGAAGCTCTTAAGAAACTGGATTCCTGTAGGTGTTGGAGTTACAGAGGAAGCTACTGAACCTAGCAGGCACTAATTTGATGGTTATGTATGGAGAAGACAAGGAAATGAAAACAACATATTGCTTCTTTTTCCAGTTGCTGGGATTTAGTATACAACATTTTAAGAATCCATCACAATTTGTCTGTTTGCATTTTATCCCTAGGATGTCTTCTGTGACTAGTTTTCATTAAAACACAGTATTCAAGGAACTACAGGCTTAAATACACAGTTTTGTCTCTGGGACTATCCTGTGTGCAGGGAGCTTGTTTCTCATTCAGTTCTTCAGCATGAGTGACTGCTGGATTCCTATTAGTTTTTCTTATTTTTTCCTCACAGCTGGAATGATGCCATGTGCCATGCTCCCACAAGCAATTTCTATTGACCTTCAGCACAAACTAGCAGCTGGAAGTGAACAGTAACGAAGCTGGTAAGGGTCCTGAAGAATACGTCATATGAGGAGCACCTGAAGGAACAGGGATTGTTTAGTCTGGAGAAGAGGAGGCTGAGGGGAGACCTCATTGCTCTCTACAACTACCT
>JAVSBS010011281.1:36911-69659 GCA_033124195.1 Coracias cyanogaster
CCGATCTGTGGAGCCACAGAGACACAGGTGGGCCAGATTCTGCCTCTGGAACCTGAAGCCAATAAGGAAAACAAAACATTCTGCTGGATTGTGAGTCATCCACAGGTCGACTCCAACTTGGGGCCCACAGCTCAAGCCCCAGCACTTCAGGCAGTGGCTTCAGCAGGTGAAGTGAACTCAGTTTGCACATGAAACATCCTATTCTGCACTAATAATACAGTGACAAGAAGGTAGAAATGCAATTCCAGGTTTGTCCATGGAAAATCAAGTGGCCACAGCAGAACTCTGCTCTGTGCAGGTACCACCGGGTGGGTTACACCACTCCTGGAAGAAGCCATGCCAGTGTCCAACCCAGAGATGCTCAGAAACAAAGTCCAGTAAGGATTTATAAACTTGCCCATTCAGACCAAATTCTTTATTTCAGCTCCAGGTTTGCTAGTAGTGACCCCTTATCAGCCAACACTGAGCTCTTGCTTGCACTACACATTCTTCATAGCTTCATTTAAACTTGCTCTCACAAACCAAGCACCTCTTTTGTGGGACAGGAACGGTCCTAACAGTTTTCCCAGCAAACCAAGTGATTTATGAACAGTTTAACTCCACTTTTTATATTGCTATAAACTAGGTTTACAGTTCAGTGACTAGCAAGAGTAAAGCTGCTGCTGTTTCCTTAGTGCTACAATGACCATTACAGCAGTATTCTAAGCAATGATGTGGTTGCCATAAAGTTTCAAGATCACCTTTTATTTCAGTGAAGAGTCACTTCCAAGTTCAAGCTCTGTAGAAGGGAAGAATGGAGGGAAAAACCAAGAGCCTGATAACAGCATTCTAGGAAAGAATGAGTTTCTACACCACCTCCCACTGCTCCAGCCAAAACCTGCCCCCAGATAAAAGCCATAAAACTTCCTTGCATTAAAACCCTTGAGGCTGCAAAGCAGGTCTCTGTCATCCCTGCAAGGTAGGCAGTATGGTCTAACAAACCATCAGAAACCAGGTCCTATTACAGCTTTGCAACCTGGGCAATTCTCAGCAGCTCCTCACATGCCACCTGTGAGGTGCATCCCACTGCTTCATAAAATTTGTTGATAACAGGGCACAGCAGAAATGCTGGGAGGCAAGCAGAGTTAGAAACCAGACTCAGCACGCCGGTTAGGTTCATTTTGAGAAAGAACTAGCTAAGTAGGGAATGCAAAGAACACAGGGGTTGTTTTCTGCCTGTGGCTGATATAAAGGATCTATGAAACATGGGCCCAGCCATGGATCAGATAATGGACTGAACACTGTCATGAACCTCTCAGTCAGATGATTTTTGACCTGCTGTTGCATGTCCATCACCTGAAGCCATTTCATTGATTTTAATGAAAGATTTACCAGGCTCTGAAGGATGAAAGCCTTTATGTCTTTCATGCTGCTAATGGAGGCAGCCATACAGGACTTCTTTCATATTCTGAGTAGAAAGATCTTCCTTCCTCATTACAGATATCATTAGAAGGCAAAAAACAAACAAGACACCATACACAAACACACTCTGTTGCCATATATAGTAATACCATTTCTTAGCATCACTGTTATCACAAACAGCTCCACTCCCAAAACAGCAAAGGACAATGCACTGAACCAGATGGCAGGGAGCAGCTTTGTGTGGTGTCACACCTCAGCTCATGGGCACCAAGAACTGGAGCAAGGGACCAAGTGCTCCACTTCAGAAATGGGAGAGGAGGCCACCAGGTATCCTAGATAACAGCGGCACTTAGAAGCATCCCTCCAGGTGCTGCAGGAGGACACACACTGGCTCTGCTTCCAGGTCAGTCACTAACAGTAAGCAAGCCAATAGATGGTTCAGAAATATATATCTTTGTGTTGGACACATTGCCATTAGGAAATTCAAGCTAGTCAGCTCTGTGGGACTTCATTTCCATGTAGCATGTCAGCTCATGTACTCCAAATAGGAATCCTGTGTTTGCAGTTAGAATTCACGGCACACCTCTTGCTTCTCACACTTAAGGATGCAGGAAAAATCACTTGGGAAAACCAGACAAGCCACTGTCTCCCTAGCACACTACCACCACAAACCAGGTGGATCTAGGGTTTCAGAAGCCCATAGGGTATAGACTCTTTGTTTTGAGATCCTCTGCCCTCTGGGATGTCTTGTCCTAATTCCTATAGGAGATAGTTCAATGCTTCTATACTGAGGTATGTTCTAGACTACAGCCTTGCAGAAGGTTTGTTTGGGGTTCCTTCCCCCTCATTCCCTTTCCTAAAACTGATTACATTACAAACTAGAATGAGTTCTGACTAACCCCTATAACAGTCAACCCCTCCTTGAAACTTAAAAAAAATAAAAATCAATCTTGCCCTTGATATAATTTCAGAGGACTGCAAACTCCATAGCCCCACTGTGTGGCTAATAACATATTTCCTTTACCAGCTTCAAACAATTTACATCCCTTTTGCTATTCCTCTGTTGCCAAAACAGAAAGACTGAATGCTCCCATTTGGTCTTCCCAAGACTGGCCATTATGGTACATGTTTTACTGATGTCCTTTCTTACACATCTCCTTTCTAGGGTAGGCTCCCAGTCTTTACATTATTTTTCAGTTTTTCCCATGTCATTAATTCTTCTTCTTCCACCACCTGAATACTCCCTAATTCTGAAATATGTTTTCCGGTATGGAGTGACAATCACCCACTGGTCCAACAGATTACACAATGACATAACAAGATCAGCCATTTCAGATACCACTCACTGTGGGATGTTGTGCTTCACACCCTAGAAGCCTGATCTGGTAAAGTAAAACTCTCAGGAAATCCTGGCAAACCAGAACCAGAGGACCAGACTGCTGCAATTAATAGCAATTTCACTCCCACAGCATTGCCTGGGCTCATGCTCACCGCCACAGCAATGAGGGAAGCCAGCCCATGACCCAGGCAGCTCCAACATCCTTTTCTGCGTGGGCCTCGTGCCTGGCACCTTCCCAAGGGGCTTGATTTCTCCATGCCCTCCTTGTGCAGTCAAGCATTAAATATCAAACAGTAGCCTTCCTACCTCTTTCCTGTGGGGCTTATTTCATTGTTTAAGCGATCCTCTAGCATAAAATGTAAGGAGCTGTCAGCAGCACAGCTAATACAGTCATCAGCCAAAAGCCAGCAGCACTGCTCTACGCAGATATTTGTAAGTTATTAAATAATCTTAGACAGGATGCAAAGGTGGTGAGGGACTGAGATTTGCACAAAAGAACCCAAAACCATAACCCAAAAATCCCGAGGAAAGGGAAATGAATGATTAACAGTCACGAAACCCCCAAGAGGGAAGCAAAGGAATGTTTGCTGCAGTCTCCTGCAGGAGGTACCAAGCAGCAACGGAAAACTGCTCCCTGTGCTGAGGATGGGAGGCACCAGCACTGACGGCCCCAGCAAGGCTGCTGCACCTCCAGCAAGCTCTGTTACTGGGAAATTGATCCCGGGACATCCGGCTTGCACTTGTCTCCCCTCAGCAGCTAATCTTGGCTGCAAAGCAAATACTCTGGAAACAAATTATGTTCCAGTCCTGCTTCCTCCAAGTCCAATGAGGTTCTTTACTGTTGCTCAGAGCCAAAAGCAATCTCAATAGCAAGCCCAAAGGCATCTCTTCCCTCCATCCCCCAGTTGTCCATTAACACCTTCAAGAAGGCTTCAGGAGCCCAGGGCTGGAGGACAAGCACACAGTAAAAGCCAAGTATCAACAAATTGCACCAAGCATAAAGCAGGGCAAGCCAGCCCCAGGGCTGGGTGCAGGTGTTGGCACTCTGCATGTTGAAACCCAGGCTCTGGTCAATGCCCCACAGCATCACCCACTGCCCATACATAGCTGGACACCTCCACCAGTGAGCCACAGGCCTAGAAACGCTATGGCCCACTCCATTTATAACCTCACTTTATAGGATTTAGGAGCAGCACTAAGTTAGGCAATGTGTCCAGCCCCATAGCACCCCTGGACCCTGATGGTGGCGTCTCTCTAAAGGAGAGAGACCATGAGCTTTGGCAGAGCTGGCACAGAAGCAAACATTCTGGTCCTCCTGCTTCCCACACGTCTGACCTGCTCAGCTCCTACTGACCACACAGAAGATGGGTACATGACAGCACTTGTTTCTCCTGATGGATGGGTCCATTTTCTGATAAATTTCCATGAAAAGATACTAACAGGGTCTCAGTATACCAAGAGAATAAAAAAGGTCCCCATTTGCCTCCCAGCTAATCCCATGCAACAAACTCCTGAATACTCCAACCTTCTCTTTCACACACAGACTTCCCTGGGGCATAAAGACAACAGAAATGTATTCACTCTTCATTTCAAGGTGGATTAAAGCTATGGGTTACAAGCTAAAAATAACAAACACACCCCCTGCTAGCTTCCAGTGCTTGGACATAGATTTCCAGCCTAAGATAAAAAGAGAGATCATGCCATCACTGCACGCAGCGGTTGAGGGTCAGGCCTGGGCACAGCTCCGACTCAGCCAGGCGCTGCCTGCGCCGAGCATCCAGCTAATGGTGCCGGCAAATCCAGCACTGCTGAAGCAGGCTCAGCAAAGGGGATGCGCAATACAGGAATCCACTAGCCTGTGGATACCTGGCTCCATATCAAGCAATTTAGACTTGAAAGCCCTCCCTGATATCTTGTTCCCCTAATCAGCTTCTATTACAAAGGAAAAGCCAAGCTCAGCTTTCAGGAAAGGACAGAGGTGATGAGGAAGGGGAATACATGACATAGGTGGATGTTTACTGGGCATCACTTCTGACCTCCTGCTGACAATATGAGCTGTATGGCAGCATTTAACCCCACACAGCAGTGCAGAGGGACTCCCCAGTTCTGGTTCATGCGCATGTTTCTTCCTTAGGTGAGGTCCTCAACCCACCACACCTTGCCTGCCCTTCTCATTTAACAGAGCCAAGATATACATGTAGCTCTGGGGGGTGCCTAAGCAAACAACATGGACTTTTGTTAATGAAGAGCAATAGGAGAGGGTGAGAAGCACTGGAGCCATCAGCAGACAGGCTGCTTTTCCCACTGTGCCAATACGGACTTAGATCAATTCATTTACTGTCACACATCAACAAAATACAATACTGGAATGAGCTAGAGCAAAGCTCCTCGGTGCAGTGCTATCTCGCCAGCATTCACTATAGTGAATTGTGCCTGAGAGATGTATATTTTCCATAAGCAAATATAGAACATTGACATGTGCTAGATCTGTGCAGCCAGAGTGCCATTTACAGCTTCTACTAGGTGCTAAATGCTGGGGACTTCCATACCCAAAACTTGTAAGCATGACTGTGAGGGAAGTTCTTGGAGAGGGGAAGGAAAAAAAAAACCAGAAACAAAAAAACCAAACCACAGTTAAAATACAAAAAATACAAGACAGGACCAAGAAGAGTAAACTTTCTTCCCCCAGATAGTGGGCTGTTCTCCCAGTCTCCTCAAGAAGCTGCTGCCCACCAGCCCTCTGACAGTGCTGGCTCATTTTCTGTCCTGGAGGCTCAGATCAATACCCAGGAATAGCACTGATCAATTTTTAAGAAGAATAAGAGTTATCTCACCCCCTCACTAAACAACTGCACACACATTATTTGCATTTGCTGCCAAACCTCTGAAAGATCCACTAGGGACCACATTAATCAATTTTTATTTCTAATTAAACTGATGCCTGCAGTATGCTGGAGGAGACATAAGCTGAAGGGACTACCCTAAATTGAGATCTTTAGGAAGCAGCAGGGCAGAGATTTACACCAAGTAGATAATCTTTTAGGGAGGCCAACAAAGATGAAAGAGGCAGCCTGCCAGTCAGCCAAGATACCACTCCAACCTGGGACACCAAACTTTTCCCTCATTCATTTCTTCCTGTTTTCAGCCACCTTCACAGGCCTTGTGCTTTGAAAGGTCTCTGAAGAATTTGTAAACAAGGTTAGGATTTAGTGGACTGACTGCCATGTCTGTATCCCTAATCACAGCTCCAACTGAAGAACAACTCAAATTTCATTTTTATTGAATTTCCAGTTCCATTCCCTTCTGCCTTGAAGTCAGCAAATGGGCTTCCTGGCCAGGGACACCCACCTTCCTGATGTCTTCACCTGCCTCATTAAAATACCCCTAGTCTTAACAGAGGGTTTGGGCCCACCCATCACTTACTACCAACCATGCCTCGCCAGAGAGCTGAACTCTGCAGTGCAGGTGCCTCCACCTCAGGTGGTGACCCCAGGTCCCCTTTGCAGCCAAAGCGGGAAGCAGCCCCTGCAGACATGCTTCACGTGGCTACACTGGCTATCTGGTTTGGGGCAAAAGGAGATAAACAACTTATTTCCCTTCTGCAACAAGGAAGGGGGCAGACAGCAAAGTTGGGCAAACACACCCCATCCTACAGCATCTTCATTTGGAGCTTGCCACCTGCTTAAAATGAAGCGTGGGTCAGCCTCTGCCCTGAGCTATAACTATTTCTCAACACTGGCTTAAGAATTTTACAATTGAGCAAGGAGGAAGGAAAGGGTGGTCCATTCTGGAGGACACAACAACTAAATCATGACATCACACTCACTGGAAGGCTACACCAGCATGATGTCAGAGCACAAACAGACAAATATCCTGAGATCTATTTGAAACTCCAAAAGAGACACATTGCACTGCTCAGTCTCCAAAGCCAATCCAAAATAGCCCCAAACTGTTATCCCCTCTCTCTACCTCCAGCTCTTAATCCAGACAGAAGCAGTTTGCTGCAAATGAACTACAGCAGGGAAAGACTATTTCAAGTTTTTTTTAGTGCTTAAATCTTGATTCCTCTTCCCCTCCACCCCACAAAACAATCCTGAAAGGTAAACAAGCTGTTGCTGAGCTGCTTGCAAGGATTTATTTTGAGTTTTGCAGCTTATTTCAGTACTCAGGTGCAAGCTCCTCTTTGTTTTGCTTATTTGCAATGCAGTGATTTGTGCTGCTGGAAGCTGTATCCACTGCAGAGGCAGCACTTGGGAGTGGTTTGGAAGTGCTTTACTATTCCCTTCCTTCTCAGTTTTTTGGAGGGATTTCTGGTGTTTTGCCTGAGACAGCCCACGCACAAAGTCAAATGACTCCAAAAGGCTGCCTGCTGCAAGGTGTTCAGGGTAGAGGCAAGGGAACTTAGGTGCTCACTGAACAAATGCACTTACCTAATCTCACATTACTTCACTGGGTTCAACATCTGAGTCTTTTGCTCAAGAGCAATGCACTTGGAAGAGTCCTCCAGTCTCACTGACAGTCTTTCTCCTCCAGAAGCACTTTGGCATTCCTCCTGCAGATGTCATGGGATTTCCATCATAGCTCACTGACAATGGCATTTTGCCTAGTGCAGCTTCTCATCCTGGGCAAGAGGATCAGCACCAGCTCTTCTGTTTATCTCCTTCCCTGTGGCCTCTTCCACTTCTCCAGCACTGGTGTTTATCCTCACAAACATTTGCAACACTCAAGCAAGCACTGCCATTCCTACAGGAATCCCACCATGAGGTTTCCAGTGAAAACTTCTCCTGCAGGCTGGGCAAATCCAGGACATCTCACAGACCAAGCTGTAACTAAAGCTTGAGCAGCAGCTCCACACAAAGATTATGTGGGAGTAAAGGCATTTCAGTGTGCACAAGGGGTTAAAACAGAGATAGGTTTACACTTGCTGTGTCCATTGGGATAAACGTTGTGATGATAGTCATCACTGTTGCCAAAAAAGAGGATTTCAGGATTGCCATCTGAAAGCAGGCTGTACCCACACAGGTAATGCAGTACCCACACCAGCACTGCACCATTGGAATAAAGCTGGTAGAACACCTGCTCACAGAGGTGGTTTAATATGACCAGTATATACCTCACTATCAGTTATTGTGAGAGAAAAAAAGCAGCAGCCTCCCAGATGACTCAGTAGCCTGGGAAGAAGGGTCAGACCTGCTCAGTTCTGCCTGTCATTTGCAAGATTGCAGGCTGAATAACGCAATTCTTTAGCTCTAAAATACTTGCATCTGAAGACTAAGCTAAAAGCAACTTGATCCATACCACAGCAATTTGTATTCTGGTGGGTTTACAGCAGTGGAAATTCATGGTGTCTACAGACTCCTAGCGAAGGCAGAACAGAGGAGTGTGGGCAAGCCCTCACCTTGTCCTCCAGGAGCATCACCTCCCCTGCCCTGCTTCAGCTCACACACAACCACAACTTCTCAAACCCAGTTTGAGAGCCTGTAACATTCAGGCAATGGAAAACAGTTAGAACAAGGGTACTGGTGACACTGGGAAGACCTGATAAAACAGGCTGTCCTAACTAGTTAGAGGAGCTTCTTGCCACAGCTGGACTAATCCTGCATAATGGGACTTAGAGGTGAGTTGGGGCAGAGGCATTTGCAGAAACACTGAGGAAGTTTTAAACACTGGGGAGGGTAAGCTTTACATGCCTGGTCACACATCTCTCATGGCAGCTTTAGAGGGAACTGGTGAAGAGCAATAGATGCTCGCTGCCAAAAACCATGATGAACCAATAGCAGGCTGCCCCAGCACCCTCTCCTCTCCTGCTCCTCCTGTCCACGGGGATGGCAACCCAACAGAGAGCAAGGTACACTGTGCTGCTTGCATAACTCCATTGCCCTCCACCTAACCACAACACAGCCAATAAATCTGGCGCTGATGATGGTAAGATTAGCCCTGCATCAGCATCCTGGTTTGGGCTGCGATAGGGTTAATTTTCTTCCTAGTAGCTGGTACAGTGCAGAGTTTTGGGTTTAGTATGAGAATAAGGTTGATAACACACTGAAGGTTTTAGTTGTTGCTGAGCAGTGTTTATACTAAGTCAGGGATTTTTCAGCTTCTCCTACTCTGACAACAAGAAGGCTGGAGGGACACAAGAAGTTGTGCCAGGACACCTGACCCAAACTAGTCAAAGGAATATTCCACACCATATGATGTCATACCCAGTATATAAACAGGGGGGGAGTCTTCAGAATCATTTACTCCTTGCTTTTCCCATATAGTCACAGGATTCAATAAATATTCCTGAAAGCATCTCAGGAGATCACCAAGCCCATGCTTTCCTCACCAGTATTTTTATGACAGCTTACCACTTGATGCCATCTCAAAAACACAACGAGCATATTAATCTTTCCCTTCAATAGGTCACTAGTGAAAGGGTTGACATTTACCAGACCCTCAACAGATGCCAGGGGAATCTGATTCAATCTGTTTGTCAATAGTGGCAACAAATCGCTACACAGGTAAGACCAAGTACACTTTTCTGGCTGCTGCATAATAGCTTCATCCAGTCCATCTTTCCATACCTCATGTAATTCTTCAAAAGAGGTTAAAGAAATTAACATGAGAATGAGCTCATGCTAAGGGAGAATGTTTCTGGTAATTTATAATCCTAGTTTTGCTCCTAGTGAATTGGCCAATACTTAATGTACAACCTTATCTGAGCACCTCCACTGCAGAGCTTTGTAAAAACACTGGAAGATAACAACAGTAAAATTTTGAGAACATAAATTACAGACCCATAACAGGAGGTTTAAGTCTCCAATTCACTTGGAAAAGAAGAGGAGCTATAAATTAGAAGAAATACAAGCTACAGAAGAATACCTCGGTGCTAGATTTCACTTTATATACCCAGAATAAATTTCCATTTTAGACAGGGGGAGATCTGTTTACTTATTTCCCTGAAAAACAGATGCCACAGAATAGATCTATCAAGAGCCTGATATATTACTTCTTTGCATGCCTTGCTAGATGGCAAGAGAATTGTAGCTAAAATTAACTCCAAGGCCAAGATATAAAACACCAACACACTAGAAGTTGCCACACAGTCTTTCTGCTAAGAGAACAGGTAACTACTTAGCAAAACATCTTGGCAAACAAATACAAGGATCCAGGTTCCTTAGGATCATTTAGTTGAGCCCTATTAAGAACCCCCTTCTCCACCTGGACCTCTAAAGCCAAGGGCTACAAAGCCATAACTCCATGGTTCATGTAGAAATTAGTTGCCTTGAAATGGAAATAGTTTTAAAGCAACTAAATAGTTTAAACTGCCAGTGTGTGGAAAGAAAAAGTCATTATTTTACAGTGATCAGAGGTGTCTGAGGTGCTTCAGAGAGCAAACAGAAAGGCACAATCCCTGTAGACCTTACAATCTAATTAACTTAATTAACCATGTTATTTCCCTAGTTCCTGGTAACTCCTTAAATCAATGAACTAAGACTTAATAGCAAAGTACATAACTAGGAGCTTCATTGATCATATCTGCACACAACACTGACTGAACTCCTAAAGTCCTGGCTTGACATAAAACCTGTAAGATTTCTTCAGTAGCAGACTTTCACTTTATTATCCCAAAACCCTGTGCAGGTCCCAAAGATAGGAAAGAAGTGATCAAGAGGCAGGGACTGAAATTTTTATAGCAAGAAAGCAAATAAGCTTGGGCTTATTGTTAATCTACATTTCAAGAAGAAAAAAAATTACAGTATTGTTCAATTTTAAAATAAAAATCTCATTTGTTCATCACCTCTCACAAAGAAGATTCCCAGAGTATTTTACAAATTAATATGAAGACCAGTCCTGCAGTCACTCATTTCTCCACATCCTCTCCACACCTCCTAAAGGTGTGGAGCTACCTAAAGCCCAGAACAAGCAAGCAGCTCCTCAGCCCAGACAAGGAGGAGCAAGGAGGGCAGAGAAGAAAAGCTACAGGAAATTTGCCTGCAAGACAATCCAGACACCCTACGTAAGGTGCTCTCTAATGGGAGAGGTGCTTTACACCAGCTCCAGCCCTACCATCCATCACTGCCAGGTCTCCTCAGCAAGGGCACAACATCCAAGACCAGCAGGTCATAGACATCACAGCCACCCCTGAATGCAGGGCACATATCCTTGATTTTGCCTCCCAGCACAAAACAGTGTCAGCCTCTCTTTCCTTATGACCAACAATGCTTCAGTGCATCTTCTCTGCTTACAGCAGCACAACCATGCAGCCTTAAAACATGGCATTGCCATAACCAGTAACGGGCCATGAGCTCTCTATTGAGCTTGCAAGGCCTCGGCACTGAGGCTCACCAGGCTCGCTCTGAGCTTTTCCCAACCTGCCCACAGCTTTGTTTTACTTGATTCAGCTGTAGCAGCAATTTCTCTAACTGACCAGGTATCTATGGCTTTGTTGTACACAGCTGTATACTTTAATATGGGCATTTGTAACAAAGAGTTATTCTGTGAAGAAAGAGATATTTATGACCAACAGGATGACACAGTGCAGAGAAATACTGCACTTGAGGAGCAGAGGTATAGGATTTGGCAGAGGATAGAAAACTATAGGGTAGACGTGACACTGGAGATCTCACAGCTCTAAACAACTTACCCACTATCAGCTAAAGAAATGCACACATGGAGCTGGACTAAACTGCTTGTAGGGATAATGAAGAGAACACATAGCATCCACCACACAAGCCGTACATAACCTGGAGCTGCAGACTGATGAGCAAAGGTGTGAAAGTGTCTTTACAAACAAAAATGACCCCAAGCAGATCCTAACTGGGGAAGAAGAAACCATCAATATGATCATCATATCCCCCTTGGTGAGTAACACGAATGTATAACAATTTTAACTGCATTATTATTCTTTCTTTTCCTGTAACAATTATAGCTGGACTAGTAAGGATTAGACTCTCACAAGTTCAATTACACTCACAAGAAATTGTTGGCTTTTTATATGCAAGGTGTGCTGCTTCTTCACTCGTAAAAAAAAAAAAAAAAAAGATCAAGCACAACAGCAGTCACACACAACGTAGAGCAACAACAAGCACAAGGGGACCCCTTAGTCCACTTTCACCAGCTCTTATCCAGGATGATCTATTACCAGCTCCTAATGACATCAAGGAGGTTGTTCATTTTCTAATAGGTCAGTGACTCATCATTTTAACTCACTTCCCTCCACTAAAAATCAATGAGCTCCTGAAACAGTATTCCTGGATGATTGGTGTTTTAACGTCTCACTTACAGGGGAGTAGAACGCCAGAGGTCCCTTCCAATGCTGGGTCACCATAGTCAGCCATGAAGATGGAGTTGTTCTCTTGGGGGGAAGCAACCACCTCCTGGGAGGACGACATCTTTCCACAAAGGTGTTTTTGTGGATGTTGCACAGATCTGTATCTGTCTTCTCTTGCAGTGAAATGGAAATATTTTACACTAGAAGAGAGCTGCACTAATAAACTTGTCCAGCCATGGTACAGTCCAACAAACCACCTCCATTCTCTTGCTTACTGGGCTGCAGAGATGAGTTTTCTTACTCCCCATACTCAGCCCCAGATTGTTCTTTTCTACTTCAAGGTCAGTTCCTATGAAAAGAGGGAAATATCTCAAAAAAAAAAATCTCTTCAAAGAGCTCCACCCTCTTTATTCACATAACATTCCCCCAAAGGCCATCAGCAACACTCTGGTCTCACAGCACAGATCAAAGTATTTTTGTTGTATGACAAGGCCTATTTCACCTCCAACTCACGAGCCCACGTCACTGTGTCAAAACTGTTTAAGGTTTTAACAGCTTGCCACTGGCTAACCAACCCAGCTGGTTAGCAGCAGGCTCAGGAGGTGACAGGTAGATGGGAACCAGGACTCACGCACTGACTGTCACATCAGCTCAGAGCAGTCGTTCATCAAGGAAATCTGCTGGGCTCCAGTGGGAAACTCTGAATGAGAAAAGTTGTGGGTGGGGAAGAAGTAGGGTTTGTAGTGGGGCACAGTGTCCAGAGATGAGTTTGCAAAGCTGTGGGGCACTGTCACCTCTCTAGGGTGTTTTCCTGGCATTCATTTACTTGGTGTTGAGGATCAACAGGTCAAATGCTGGACTACCCCACTGTACAGGGGCACAACTAATAACGATATCACATCTACTTAGGGGCTACAAAAAGCCTCTAGAGTTAATTCACCCTAGAATTTGAGTCACATTAAAAAAACCAAACCTGCACATGTTCATATACAGAGGAAATTCCTCAGCTGTTTTAAAACACTGTAGAGGTGGCCATCACCATCTGCGTCTGTAATAGAAGGGCTGTTTTGTCAGTGCCTTTCACTTACAGGCTGCTGAAAAGATCCCCCACTTCTCCAGAGGGGCCTTGACAGCATGCCCATCACGCCAAGACCCAAGCACAAGGGATGTGTAATCAAACACTGCTCTCCCTGTATGCTGCTGACCACCACCTCCAGCCTATAGCCAGCTGCCAAAAGCTGGATTCCTGTAAGAAGGAGGGAACAGGAAAACAAGCCCACTCACTCCACACTCCTCCAGCTCCTGTCCCTCGCTCCCACCTCCACATTCTCCTCCACTCCATTGAAACCAAGCACCAACGTTGCATCTTACAATCATGGCATGATTTTGTGGGAGAGAAAAGCAGCACAGAACAACAGCACCCTGAGGACTTTAAGCTCACTAAACAAGTCAGTGGCAAGGCAATGAAGAGTGGTCAGGAATCAGTGTTCCTTTGCCTTGCTGGAAAGCCCCTGAAGAGGAGCAGCTGCTTCAAGCAACAGCCAGGGAAGCAGATGGGTGGCAAAGCACAGGGCTCCCTGGCCAAAAGCCACACTCCCTCTTAATTATTCAGAGGCAGAAACTAGATGGCCTTCATTGCAATGTTGCCTGTCACTGAATCACTCCCAGGCACTATGTGACCCTCAGCAAGGGGCAGCCCCAAAGTTCAGGGGTAGTTCCAGCTGCCAGAGCAGCACGGGGTTCATCATGGAGCAAGCCTGGCTCTGTGAGCTGGAGGCACATCTGCTGCACAGCCTGTCCCCAGGCGAGGACACGTTACAGCCAGCAAGCCTTACCTCACAGCAAGCCCTAGAGAAACGGAGCATCACAGTCTGGTTTGCAAGTTTTTTGCTTTCTGATCCCCAGCCCACTTACTAACAAGCCCCTGTGTAAGCACAGTGACAGTGAAGGAATTAAAGTAGGATGGGATATGCCAAAAAGCCAATTACAACGGCTATTCCAAAAAAAACCAACCCAGGAGCCATCCCTATACATAGCCAAACACCCTTGGCAGGTCACTGGGGGAGGAAAAGCAGAATAAATACAATTAAACAAGCAAGACAGACAGCTCAGCTTTGTTACATTTGAAATGCAGTCTCCAGAGGCTGAGGAAGCAGCATGACTGTCTAGGGCGAAATTTGAAATTCCTCAAAGGCAGGTTGCCTAGATGTGCAGACAGACCCAGGCTGACAGAAATGCTGCTAACAGCACCTAATTTGCTAGAGGATTATCACTTGATGTAAGAGATGGAAACGAGATTAGATAGCTGGTAAACTCGCAACACAGATCATTACTGCAGCGGGAAAATTTTTACCCGGTCAAAACTTTGTGTTCTGTCCAGCTGCGTGCTGCAGTAGATTTGTAACTCTGTGCCAGAAATACATTTTCCATCACATTTTGGTCATTCTTCCAAATATTTGGCATAGTTAGCATAATTCAGAGTATGAAGATGTTAAGCAGAGAAAGCCATGAAGTTGCACTCAACTGCACTTTCATATCTGTTTTGATCTGAGCATCAAAACCTTTTAAAGCGTAGCCATTATCCATTTTCTGCAGAGACATGAAGAGTGGGGCATGCAGAGGTTTGCAGACTCATATTCTGAGTGGCACAGAACTCCTCAGTCCCATTAATTTCAGCTGACAGAGAAAATTCCCCACCACTCTGAGAATTAAACGATAATTTTATTTTTCTCAAAGCCTTACACTCAGTCAGGAACAGAATTAGGCACGAGACCAAAAGGCCTGTGACTCAATCCCCATTGCTAAATAATTAATAAGTGCTGGCCATGCTGGAATTTCTGTAATCACCACTGGCCTACAACCTGACCTGCTGGGGAACACGGCAGCTACTTAACGCAACCGGGTGCTACCACACAAGGTGTTTGGATGGGATGTAAAGGAGGACACAAAGCCCATGAAACATGCTGGAGTAGCAAAATATGGCAAGTTGGAGCATGTTCATCAATATCAATACCTGTGGACAGGTGGACTCTTCGCTGCATTAAAAACTGCTTGGATGGCTGGTCCCAGAAGGTTGTGGTAAATGGAGTTAAATCCAGTCGATGGCTGGTCACAAGCAGGGTCCCCCAGGGCTCAGTTCTGGGGCCAGACTTGTTTAATATCTTTATCGATGACCTGCATGAGGGGATTGAGTGCTCCCTCAGTATATTTGCAGATGACACAAAATTAAGCAGGAATGTCTATCTGCTCGAGGGTAGGAACGCTCTGCAAAGGGATCTGGACAGGCTGGAGTGATGGGCTGAGGCTAACTGTATGAGGTTTAACAAAGCCAAGTGCCAGGTCCTGCACTTCAGTCATAACAACCCCCGGCAATGCTACAGGCTTGGGGAAGAGTGGCTGGAAAGTGGCCTGGTGGAAAAAGGACCTAGGGGTCCTGGTGGACAGCTGACTGAACATGAGCCAGCATGTGCCCAGGTGGCCAAGAAGGCCAACAGCATCCTGGCCTGGATCAGAAAGGGTGTGACCAGGAGTAGGGAGGTAATTGTGCCCCTGTACTCAGCACTCGTGAGACCGCACCTTGAGCACTGTGTCCAATGTCCTTCCTGTACTGTGGCACCCGAAACTGAGGTGCCAAAACAGGTGCAGAGAAGGGCAACAAAGTTGGTGAGGGATATGAAGAATATGTCATATGAGGAACACCTGAAGGAACAGGGATTGTTTAGTCTGGAGAAGAGGAGGCTGAGGGGAGACCTCATTGCTCTCTACAACTACCTAAAAGGAGGTTGTAGTGAGGCTGGTGCTGGTTTCTTCTCCCACGTAACTAATGATAGGACAGGAGGTAATGGCCTCAAGTTGTGCCAGAAGAGGTTTAGATTGGATATCAGGAAGAATTTCTTCACTGAAAGAGTGATTAGCCATTGGAACAGGCTGCCCCAGGAGGTGGTGGAGTCATCATCCCTGAAGGTGTTAAAAAAATGGGTAGATGTGGCACTTCGAGACGTGGTCTACGGATGATGTTCGAAGAAGGTTGGACTGGATGATCCTAGAGGTCTTTTCCAAACTAAATGATTCTATGATCTTCTACAAGTGCCTCTCTTTCTCTCTTAATTAATAGAAAAGAGGACTTGGGATGAAACTTGCTTCCAGTGCAGGAGATACAGTAAAGAATCTAAAGTTATGTGAAAGTATCTGGTGGCATGGAATGAATCTGGATTGCAGCCAGCATCTGGGATACTTTGGAAGCCTGCACTTCTGGGGTATTGTGTGCTGGGCAATGTGTTAGAGAAGAGCTGGACATTCATGTCAGACAAGGTCCTAGCACAGATTTTTACAGTTGCCACAGGTACAAGACTGTCCACAGGCTCAAAACAAAATCCTGCACCTTCAACAATCCCTTTTCTAGGGGATTACCATGATTGAAGGTGGAAAACTCCTTCTACTATAAAAGGGGTTTTTTTATTAAGGGCTATTTGCAATCTTTGCCAGCCTCCTGCTACTAATGGTCACAACAGGGAGACTTCCAGTGAAAGGATGAAATAAATATGAATGAAGAATTGTTGTAAATCAGGCATTATTTTCAGTCAGAGCCAGCAGAACAAAGTAATCTTACTCTGCTCGAGCTAGATTTCTTATCAGTTGCTCTTAGCTTCACCCTTATCAAGTCATCACCAAGCAGACCTTAAAAACTGGAGGAAAAGTAGATCAGAATGAAAATGTAATTTAAAGCTCTTCCAGTAATATTGCACTTTTCCTTATTCCCTCCATGACAGACACTTTATCAGTGTAGACAGTCAAGGTCTTTCCCACCTATCTGTCACACCTACCAAAGAATTAACTTCATCCAATCACCTTATTTTACTGTAACTGCTTGAGACACAGGCCATACAGCACCTCTGGTGAAAAGTACTACACACAAAAACTCTCTCAAATCAAAGAGATGGGAGTAAAATAAAAGCAACTGCTGTCAGGCCCATAAATACCCTTTCCACAAAGAAATAAACAGGTAGGTGGCAAACCAGGAAATCATATGGTGATTATTAGTGCTTATTTTGAATGAGCTATTTTTCTTGTTACTGTTTTGTTTGATTAGGTTTTTTTCCTGAGAAGTAAGAGATCTGGCAATGAAAAGCTGTAGGGACACTTGCTTCTGCAATAATAAGGAGAAAAGCAACAAGTGATCCTATTGTTTGGGAGGGGTGTAGGGGCTATATTGAAAGAGATGTCACTTTTAGACAGTGAGAGCAAGACTACTGCTGCTCATCAGAAGCACTCGTATAAAAAATATTTTGCCAGTGATTTTTCTTTTCGAGTCATTCATGAATTCATGAGCACAGGAAAGGCCTGGGTGTGTCTTAAATACTGTTTGAAGTTTGTTTGTGGATTTTTCTGTCTCCTGTAGTTCTGTGCCCAGTAGCTTTGAAGTACTTCTCAGGGAAATTGAGGCTTACAGAGCTCCAAGATGACTCTGCATGCCCTTCTGGTTTGTTCTGTTTTAACTGACTAAGGTCCTGCCTGACCAGATGCCAGATTTCTGAACCAACCCATGCTGCAAGTCTCATTTCACTTTTTTTTTTTTCTCCTCTTTTCCTGAGAAGAAGGGACCATTGCTTGACCCATGCATTCAATACATCACTGGAGTTGACCCAGACACGGTTTAGTCCCTGAATAAGCTTAGATAGCTCTGTACAGCTGCCCACTGCTATTTCCTTCTCTTTTTGCATTTCTTAAAAGAACGCTGGGGTATACAGACCACAAGGAGGACATCGGACTTTCCAGATGAGGGTTCCAAAAAAATACCCAACATATAAACATTTTCTATGCAAAAGCCTATCAAGGTGTATATGTTAATTTTTAATATATGTTAATCTCATAATAGAAGAACAGGTAATTTTTCAGAGGTTTGAAGAGAAGAAAGGTTATATTTTAACATTTAAACAGGTTTGCAAGAAAAATTGAAACCTTTGTTTTGTTTGTTCGTTTATTATATGCAATTGGTGACTTGCCTTCTTGACTCTATGCTTTTCTGATGTTCCCCCTTCAGGGCCTCAGTATGCATTGCTTCCCTGTAGATTCTTCTCTCTAGAGTTCTCCATGCCATGCACTTGGGTCTTATATTTTTGCCAAAATAACTCTATCTGCCCACTTAATTAAAAAGGAATCAGCTATCTCATCTTCCAGGCTGTTGCTACTTAAGCCAAAATCTTTTATATTGAGTTAGCCTCCCAAATGATTCAAGATCATGACCAAAGATGTCATCCATTCTTTAGGTCCGTGGGTATCAGGGACTGGGAAAAACATGTGAGAGGTAGCTGAATGCCACTACCTGCACCTGACAAACCTAAGTGGATTATGTGCAGGTGCACATAAATAAAAAATAGATGTGCAATCAGTAGCCCCTAAGATGCTTCAGGAAAGCTGGCCTGTCATCATGCACCTTGCTTGACTTGCCAGGACTAAGGGCATTTTGTTAGAAACACAGTGCAAAAGATAAACAGACAAGCTGAACAAATTGTTCACATATATAGAGAACAGAGAGCTAGAAACTGGATTATAACAGATTTCTATGACTCCACAAAGTTCTTGTGGTATTAACAATCACCACCTTTTTTTTTTTCATGTTTGTGTGGTTCCTTGTGATTTGGCAACAATGCTCCTCAAAGCTACCCTTTTCTCATGGAGACATAATTTAAAAAGTATTCTTATCTAGCCTGCAACACGCTACATTCTTCATTTTTCTTCCTAGACCTAGAATATATGGTACATGTTGAGTTAGCCCCACATGCAGTTATTCCCTTGTCACCTGCTCCAAACCCCACTTGTCTCTCCAAACGAATGTGTAAAACCCAACCACACAAATCACTGAACTCCCTATGCAGTGCATTCAGGCACTCATTATTCTAGTGATGTTATCCAAGTGAAGGGTTTGAAACCTGCAATGCTATCCTCCACCAGATGTTGGGCTGGTTTCAATGCAAATAAACACCCAAAGGGAAAACAAGACAATGGGGTACAATACACTGCTGAGGTATGGGCTAGATTTGTGCACAACCAAACTTTCTTGTGGTCTCAGAAGTTTTTCAAGTTTCTTTCCAGCACAATTTCATTCTTACTCCCTTGTGGTGATATGTCCTGCTGAGTGCAATATTCTTGCAAAGTTCCTGTTTTCCCCTTCACTTGCTCATGTATATCTTCAGAGCAACAAGAATATATATTTGTCTACAAATTTTTACTTTCCCTGCTGGAAATGTTTATGCTTCCTGCAGAGAGCAGAGCAGCAGCTCCTCACTGCCACTGAGTCTGCAGAGAACAGGACAGGGAGATGGAGGCAGTAGGGTTTCTGCTGTCTCCCATAAGTACCATCACTCAGGGTGAATCTCCAAATTTTTCACCCAGTACTTCTTCTCAGATAGCTGCGAAAAGCCCTAGCTAAGGTTGAACAGTCTTAGAAGACTAAAAATAGGACTGAAAATTCAGTGGATAGCTGAAGACCCTTTACATGGGCATATAGCCTTAGAGGACATGGGAGGAGAAACCAAAAGATGACATTCCTTCATGGCAATTTTCTTGCATGTAACAGAAAGAGAAGGACAGAATAAGGAGAGGAAAATTTCCTTTGCATCTCTTTGTTCCTCCCTCAAAAATATATCCCCCTGCCATCACCTGAAAGTTTCACAAATGTCCTTTTGCCACTTCTGTCTTCTGTACACTTTCTGGTCCTTTGTTCTCTCTATTCCTCCACTCCCATTACGTACTAACATGAAGTCCTGCTTTTCAGCTTTCCCTTCCTCCTCCTCATTCAGTCTGTCCCTAGATTTTCACTTATCCTTTCCTAGATTCCCTTCTCTAGTGATAGACCTTCCATCTGCAAAATCAATCTCCCTTCCATTGACTAAATACCTATCAGGAGGTTCACAATTGGCATTGCAGTCATTTGAGGAAGATGCTGACTGTCAAGACAATTTAGACCAAAAAAAGAGGTTGACCACCAGGAAGCTTCCTCTAAACAAAGAAAAACATGACACTAAGCTGAGATTATTCCACTCATTTTTAATGACTGAATAAAGTTTTAGAAGGTAAAAAGTATGGATTATTTTCAACAGAAAGAAATGTGTAACACTGCTTCTAATGCTGAGTTTCTGCAGGCAGCTCCAGGTAAACTGAACAAGATACAAAAATAATTGCTCAAGGGAAAAGGAGCTTTGCAAGGGGTTCTAACCATGCCTAACCAGGACATAGTGCAACAACATTTCAGTTTTATGGTACTTACTAGGTTTGAACTTAAAAGACTTCCATTACTTGGATTATTTCGGAGAGACACCCATGGAACATAACTCTAATGAGAAGGGGAATTAAAGCAGAAGTACACCATTCCATCCTCTCGTTTAAAAGAAAATCCTAAATTCCTGCTGTGACACTGAGCTGGCTTATTTCAATTATAGAAATAAACAATATTGTGGTGAAAGGACAGGGACTTTCTTCATGCCCGTTTATTGAGGAAATCATGAAAGAAATACAAATCAGGAGAAAAATAACTTTATTTATTTTCTTTTAATTACTAGCATGTAATGTAATACAGTATAATATTTTGCAAAGGTTTTAAATGGCCTCTTGGATTCTACAAATGCTTAAGCTAGTGAACAAAATTATTACATAAACAGATATGCATACATTTTTAAAAATAATGATCTATGTTTTAGAGAGCTGTGAGTAAATGAAAGACTGTGACATCTTGATCTATGTCCTGAAAAAAATTTCTCTTTAGGCCAAATTTGCCTTTTAAACTCTGTGTTCCCTGCAACACAATGTGGCTTGGCCTCTTGAAAAGGGTGCTTAGGCTACACAGAACAATGGTTTGTGAAAATCATCCTATCCTGGAATACAAAATGCAGAGGACAAAAGGAAAGCACAGGAACTGAATCACCTATGAAACAGGGCAGAGCAAAATAAAAAACACAAACCCCAGCAGTACTTTGTTTTGGTTTTGGCTGGTTTGTTGTTTTTTTTTCCTTTGAGGGGAGGATTATTTTGCAGATTGTTTTCTCAAAATATGCATAGCTAAAACCCCTGAACAAATTTTTTGCTAGACATGATTTCATTGTGTAGAAATTCCATGTTCTGTCTTTAAAAATGTGTGAACTTGCTGCTAAAAGTGCAGAAAATAATATAAATTAAAACAATTGTTATCTGTGGCTTGCAGAGCCACTGGGCACTCTGCCTTAGGGGTTTGCCAGGAAAGGAGCAAATTCAGGGTCTCGATTAATTGGGGTCTTAGAGGTGAAATGGAACAGAGAAACCTAACAGGCAAATACATGGGGATACAATAGGAAAGGAAAATGCAACCACATGAATAACTATCCTTTCTGGATGTTAAAGAATCTCTGCCTAGGTTTCAAAGGGTTTGTCAGGTGAATGTGTCTCATCTTTGGCTACCAACTGTGATCTAACATCCCTTGAAGGTGGAGCTATTATTTCTACCAGATATTTTCACAAAGGAATGTACCTTCTGAAAGAAAAAGAAATGATAGTAATAAGGCTGTTTCTGAAATGTTTTGGGTTGCTGTGAATTTTGCACAGAAGTGAAAAGGGGTTAATTTTTGAAAGAAAAAAAAGAGCACAGTTTCTGTTATATTGCTCAGTTCTTTCTTCTTGACCAAATGAAGGCTCAGCAGAGAATGCAGTTTAACACAGAGATTTCAACACTCACCTCCCTCCAGTCACTACTTAAATAAAATAATCTCTCTGCATACATTGAAAAAACAAGTTTCATTGTTGTTTTGTTGAATCTTGCATTATTACACCTGCCATGATCCATTTTCATGCTATGATGTTACTCACAGCATGACTGCGCTGTGGCCTCTACTGGATGATGCACCACACCAGGCACATCCTCCAAAGGGTATATTCTTTGTTCGCTACTGGAGAACATTGGCACAAAAGTACTGAATGACACACACTCAGTTTTGGTTTCTTAAGCAACCTCTTGGCTCCTTGCTTTTCTCACTGAGGTTTAAACTCCCTCTAGTGAGTTTTGAAGTAATCTGCGGGAATTAGTCACCCAATGGAAGGCTTTTCTCTTTGGGCTTTGCTAAAGAAGGGAAATCGAGCTGCAAATCAGGCCTCTCTGTTTCTGTGTGTGGAAGTGGGAACTTCATACTGAGGCAAAGCACTTTTATTTATGCTTACGGAAGGGATGGGAGAGTGGGAGTAGGGACAACACCTTTGGATGTCTTCATTTTGACTGTTGCTGGAAGAGTTTACACTCTGCACCTGATCATCTCCTCACCTTAGGACTTCTCCGTGTCCCACAGGGCTCCCTCCAGCTGCCACTGGGTCCCCACTGGCTTCCTGTCCCCATTTCCAGCCACTGAGACTACCCAGCCTAGTTCTGTCTGCAAATCAAGAAAAAAGGAGTTGGGTTTTACACAGTTTTCACTGATGTATTCTCGCTGTCCCTCATGGCAGGCCGATGAAGGATATGGTTCAAAAATATTCAGTGCATAAATAGGAATCTCGAGGCATGTCACATTTTGAAATGAAGCCTAGCACCCTCTAGAAGTTAAATGGATCAACAGAAATTTCATTGAAATTTTAAAAATGTGTCAGTCTGGCCCTAAATATTATTGTCCCCTTTTTTTAAGTGCGGAAATGAATCCTTTACTGAATCTGGATATCTTCTTCAAACATCTTACTTTAGAGCAAACTTTGCTATTTCTTGCTCCATACCGTTGGTGGTTGTAATTGTGCAGCACCTTAACAGGTGGCAAATTCATATGCCCAGAAAAAAATGAGTAAGAGAAAGATAGAGAATAATTCCTTACTAAAGGAAACAGCCTCAGAAACAGCTTGCTGGGGGATGGCTGCCATGGACTCCCAGCCTATGTCGTACATATTTCAGATCCATCAATATTTTCCCTTACAGAGACACCAGCGTGGGAGTACTGAAAGAAAGAGGAAATAAACAGGCTGTGTTAGTTTGTCTGGCTTCCTGGAAAGTGCTAAATTGCTCAAATGCTGCTGAGGCCTTTGCTGAACACACAGCTCTGGGGAATCAGTTCAGCATGTCTCACTGATGGACTTTCTGTGGGTACAGAGCACCCATTTTATAAATATAGCATAACAACTCTGGCTCCTACAAGCCAGGTGCCCCACAACTGGGGTGTTTTTTTACATTACATGATATATCTTTATTTGAGATTAATTATGGGAGTATTTAATGCGTCTTCTAGTTTTAAGTCTTTAAGATACAATAATCAGAATTTTTTTCAGCTTTTTTCCCAAAACCATGAGAATTATTAAGTCTATGGTTTGTAAAAGAGGGGATCGCATGAAATTCACATGACTTCTAGAGGTGAGGTTTTATGAAAATCATTGAGTTACACTGAGATTCATTAGTGTTATGAGCTTTGACAGGGCAGTCTCCATAATCCTGTCAGTAAATTTAATGCCAGATCTAAATGCCAGATCTAAGGTAGAGCAAATAAAACAAGTGCCGCCGGCAGGAGCCTGCAGAGGGTTATAAAACAGTTATTGCCTACTCATATGATGTCAGTGCTGTGGAAATCTGGGCTGATGGTTGGCAACTGAGCATGTGGCAGCCCCGGGAAAAGCTGGCAGTTGCCTGTAGGTGAATGAGCTCCCAGTTGTGTTAAATGAGAATAGGGCTTAGACAGTGGGGCCTCACCTGAAACCCTCCTGACAAGTGTGATCAAGAGCATCTTCTAAGAAAGGTCTTCTCTCAGCTCTGCTTCTGTTGTTCATTGAAAACAAACATCTGTCCCTTTGTTACTTTCTCCGCCCTAATTTACAGTTCATTTTGGTGTATGTAGAGGAAAGTCTGTCCCACAATAGGTAGATTGAAGGTGTGTGGAATAAGCAGATGCTTTTTGTCCTGTTCATCCTGAAAGGAAAACAGAAAACATAATATAGCTGTGAAGGAGAGAAGTGGTACTAGTGGATGTATTTCTGTCAGTAGTAAGTTACATGGGAACTAAAACTGTTTCTGTGAGAAATCTCTGAGTGCCTCCCTCTTGGGCAGCAAACAAGCAAAGTGACAGGCTGTGAAACACAAGGTACTGTTTGCTTTCATTAGGGTTTATTTCCCATTACACCTTATCTGAAAACACTTCCTAATTCAAAATGGCATAGGCAGAGCTGTAGAGTATTTCCTCATATGTCTAAAACAAGATTTGGCGTTTTTTTTCTGCTTACTCTTCTTCACAAATTTTGGACCAGTTAAATAGAGATTCACATGGCATTATTACTGTGCTGCTCTACAGGCATCTGTGAATACTGCATCTGCTCCACTTGCTGTACCTTGTCTTTCTCCTAGTGAATCTAAGCTGCACAGACAAGCCATATAAATCAAACCATGATTTTAAGCTGAATTGCTTCCAGCCATGTGGCAAAGGTAAGGTATCACCATCTTCCTACAGTAACCAAGCCTTTCTGCTAGGGCAGAGAGGATAAAACCAAGGACTTTCTGTCTCTTTGCTTGCAGGTCAGCATTTGCTTTTTCAGTCTGGCCATAGCCCAGGCCCTGCTGTCAGCTGGACTGGCCATGGATCCTGGTTCGCACTGTCTGCCATGTAGCCCCAGGCTCTCACATATGATAGCAGGCTGCTACAGAGGTGAAGACAGCAGACATGCAGAGCAGCACACCTTGGGCAAGCTCCCACCAGACACACATATAAGATAAGAAGCCTTGAGATGGCTCTGCCTGGGGGAGGTGAAGGCAAACATAACCTATGAAAGACCTTGTATGCAGTCATTGAAAATGGCATGGAAGTAATTACCACTAACACTTCCTGAGGTTTTCCTTTGGACATCAGCACTGCAATGGATGCTTTTGCGATGCAAATGCAAGTGGTGGTGGCTGCAAAAATTGCAATATGCAGTGGTGTTTCTATTAGCAGGTGTCCTAGTTACATTTTAAGTAAACAAGATTTAATAAGAGTCTTACAATCACAGTGGCCAGTCCTATTTTTTTTGTTTAAAACTATAAAAACATCTGGTTGAAAACAAGATTTTACTTAAAAGAAGAATCAATGATCAACAGAATTCAAAACTGTTTTGATGGAAAAAATGGTGAGCTTATGTCAGAAAAACAAAAGCTTTATTTTCTGGATTTGCATCCAATTCAAAATGGAAAGGACTGTTTAATCAAGAAAATATTTGGAGAAAAAAATTCTCAGCCATCTGTATTTATGTCTCTTTGATGACAGGTTCTTTTCTTTCCTGAAGAGCTTGTCTCAACATCAAGTTGTGCTGGAATAAGTTATTCAGGACCAGCCATTTGTTTCTGGATAACACCATGTGTGAATATTCTTACTCAGTTATAGCCCTACACATGTCTGCCCATATCTTGTGTTAACTCCACCAGTCATACATGGTGGAGGAATAGAGTGATGTGATTTTCTCAGGAGCTTCTTCCATGACCAGTAGGAGAACGGGAAAATTAATGCTCTTTAGAGACAAGGGATTAAAACAAGATTGGGTAAAGGGGCTCCAGAAGGTACAGGGGAAGAATTTTCTTCTTGACATGAGAAAGCAGAGTTAGCCTCTGCTCCTTTTCTACGTAATGATGAGACAGGTTTAGAGAGCATTTGGGCCCCTTAACAACTGAATGGGCTATAAAACTTCCTCTTGGTGCTAGCTTGGCTGTCACCCACTGCTGCCTCCCCAGACCATCCGTGCAAATAGCCAGTGGTCATCTGCTCTACCAAGTCAGTCCTTGGGTGAGGAGTCCTGCCTGCTCTGAGTGTGCCCTCCAGACACATTCAAGACTGCTTCTCCAGTGACACCTGGACATGCAGGAAGATTTTAGGGTTTAGGACACATTCTCATAGTGCTTCAGAAATGCAAATGGAGGTAACTTCTCTGCAACTAATTTCCTGCAACACCACTTATATCCTCCAAAATATTACTTGGTTAGAGTGCTCAGTCATTCTGTTACAAATAGATTTTGAAAGAGAAACATGTTTTACATTATTTACTTTCTTTCCATTAGATGTTCACCAGAGCATTCTGCTACTTTGACATGCAAACCTATGTCCTGCCCTTTAAACTTACTCACCACCCTCCCCAAAAATGCCTATGATAATCATAAAAGCAAGAAAATATACACATACACTTTCTGTTAGCTTAATTTCTAATAACATTTTCTGCTCTGATTTTATTTTGTTAGTCTCTTTTTACATTTAATTTGGCATGGAATGGAAATGTTGCTCTATTTATGCTTTTTAGCAAATGGTTTTGGCTTTGAATTCTTAACATGTAATTCATGGTTATTTGTTCTTGTATTTAGTATGTATCTAGCTTGCTTGCTTTGTAACTTCCAATTGAGAATATTATAAATGCCTAGAGGCTTACTAGATTTGGGGCTCTTTTTAAAAAAACTTCAAATATGAGACACATTTTTAATATTCAATTTTTCATGCATTTGAACCAGTGACTTACCAGGGTGCATTGTGGCTAATGTACTGAGAAGAATATTTGTTCTGCAAGATCATCTCAGGGAGACAAGAGTGTGTGTGCTTCTGTCTACATGTTTGTGTGTCTTGCGTTTACTCTTCATGATCTGTTACATCATATATGAACTCGGTATTGGCACAGGCATATCTACCCAATATCTTTCTCTAAGTAAGGGATCTAATATCCAGCAAAGAATTTGCAGATGCCCAAGGCCAAGTACATTGAAGAAATTCACAAAATGTCCTAAAATAGGAGCATGGTTAAATAATTTCTCAGTGAAATGGTCTGTTCTGAAACTAGATAGACACAAAGGTCCCTTCTGACATCAGATTATATGCTTGCAGGAAATCCAACGTCCTGCTAATTGTGAACATGCTTTTCTTTAAAAGTGGTTTCATTAACCCCTCGAGCAAGCAAGAAAACAACATGCAGGAAAGCTCATGCCTAAGATGTTAGAACTAAAGTTGCCTCCTTTACTCATCTTCAAAAGCATCTTATTCTGCTAATATTCCCCCTTGACATAGGAAAACTGCTGCTACATCTCTACTTGAATAAAGTTTTAGAACTTCAAGAATTATTTTGTAAAATGTTACTGGGGAAAAATTGAAAATATCAGAAATAGAGTCTTCTGAAATTTCCTTTGAAAGGTTGTCCTGATTTACCATACAGACAGCATGACTGTTATGGCAGTGGTGTAAAAATATCTTTGCTGTCTTTTGGGGTAATATCAGAGTTGGACAGTGCTTGTTAAGGTCATCCCCTCCTTAGATCCTGTGGTCGTTTTGCTTGGTGTAATTTATAACCTGATGTCTTAAAATCTACTTCAAAGTTTGAGGGCAGAATTCCTCATTTTCAACCCTAAAATTGTCGTGTCCTACTAACAAATGAAGTTGATTACATTATGTCTTATCACCTTCAAAAAACAGCTAAACACTGCCTATGCTGTTAAGAGCGTCTGACAGTGTAGGGAACTATCATTATAGGCCTCTCTTACTTTTTCAGATTAAATAGACCTCATTTCTATTGCCTTTCTCTATAGGTCATGTTTCCTCAACCTCTTATTACCCACACTGCTTTCCTTTGGACCTTCTCCATTTTGTCTAAATGTCTGTTAATGTAGGATGGCTAAAATTATACCCTACCACACAACCTCATGGGGGCATTGAAATAATTACATTGCAGGTCTTGCAAATTCAGCAACAGGAAAATAAAAAGGTCCAGTGAAGGTTATTAAGTACAGAGAGACCACCTTCCCTGAGCTTCAAATTGGTGGCTGCCAAGAGCCTATTTTGGAATGCAGTCTACCTTTTTAACAGCAGTGTGCTACTGAATCCCATTCATCTTGTGGCCTACAAAAATCCTCAGAGCCTGATCTGCAGCCTGGCTGCACAGCCAGCTCCTTCTCACTGCACTTTACTGAGTCTGCTCTTTTGTTTCTCACTAGGTTATCTCACATGTATCTGTTCTGAATTTAATCTGATTCATTACAGTTCAGCTCCCTCCTATATAAACATAATTTACCAAAGACAGAGAAATGAGCTTCCTCTTTCCATAGGGCAATTGTTCCCCTGTCGCATATTTGACATATCTTTTTAAACCTCAGTTGTGCACATAGTGATGGTCCTAAAAAAACAGAGCCTTTGCAACAGGGTTAGTAAATATGCTTTTTAATTTAGATGTGTAAAACAAAGATCTACAGGTCTGGCCATCTGTTTTGACTTGTCTGACTAGGACAAATGCCCCACAA
This sequence comes from Coracias cyanogaster, assembly GCA_033124195.1. Lineage (NCBI taxonomy): Eukaryota > Metazoa > Chordata > Aves > Coraciiformes > Coraciidae > Coracias > Coracias cyanogaster. Next base: position 65,124 of record JAVSBS010011281.1, read on the forward strand.
CAAGCATATGTTTAATGCTTGGATGTAGTCTCTGGTTTGTCAATGCTCAGATCCGTCTGTTTGGAGGGCATGATGCCCATTACACGTTACTGAGGCACTTGGCATCACTTTGGGCACAGAGAGGCTTGTGCAGGCTGTCCACACAGGCTTGCTGGGTTGCATCTGTTCTTCTGGATCTCCCACTGATGTGTTTTTTGGCTATGCCAGAACAGCTGCCACATGTCTAGTGTTTGCCTCACATCTGCTGAAAGGCCTCTGCCAAGAAAAAACAACAAGGAGTAGGGAGAGACTTGGAAAGCAAGACAGCAACTGGCTTTCTTGGGCTGGGCTACAGGGAGCTCAGCTGTGAGGTAAACCCAGAAGCACCCTCCCCAAAAGTACTGGCCCTTTATGGAGGGGCTGGGTTTGGAGAGAGAAGGCAGAACCATCACTCCAGAGGGAACCTTGTCACTGTAGCAGAGATCCACATAGCCCTGCTGGCTTTATAACTAAAAAACATGTCCCAAGGGCTTTTCCACAGATCCGACCTTTGCTCTAAGCAAGTTCACTATGGGATTGATCAGGCTTCTATATACCACCCGAGTAAGTGTTGGTGTACTTAGAAATGTAAGAATGACCATATGGATCAGAAAACAGTGCCAAGAAACCTAGCAGCTTCTCTCTATCCCCATGCCCAGGTATGAGTAAGAACAGCACATGCAGGCTACCACTGGCCAGAAATTCTTACCTTCCAGGGACCAGGTGCACAGGCACTTCCTGGGCCAAAATATTATCTTCTTATTTCATAGCTCTCAAGGGACTTCCACACATGAATTTGTACATTTGCTTTTGAGCATTGGTTTTGAATAACCAGTTTTCCATGATGAGGAGTCCCACCACTGGAGTACACAGTTCCTGAAGAATGACTGCAGTCCATCTATATCCGGGACAGCAGTAAGGATACCTATTTATTCACTCAGTACCTCAATATACTTGATTCTTAAATGCACTATTTGTTTCCCTGGGTGCTGAGAGCTGGGCAGTGCTTGAAATGTGCAAACACCATAAGCTCAGGATGCCTTCAGTCCACAGAGGTTATTGCTCTTGCTTGATCTACACCTTGTATACTCTTGGCTACACAATGATTCAGATTCAGAAGGAAGAATAGCAAAGCTGCTTCCCTCACTTTGCCCTCAATTTCTATTAAATCGGTCATGAAAGCCAGGTTAGGAAAACTGAGTTCAAATCCAGGCAGGCTGAGAATGGCTGATGACTTAAGTCTGCAATTCTTGGGCAGGTCCCTAAGCCATTCTTTTTGAAAGGCTGGGACATTTTTTACTACTTTCCCCAGAAAGAACTGAAAAACATACTTTCCTTCTATAGTCAACATGAGAGTCTGAAGCTAAACGTTATCAGCAACCCAGTTAAATGAAGGAATCTCTCCCTGTGTCATAATTAAAATAATAACTACAGTGATTTATTATTTGTACATCAGTGCAATGTTTTGCAGCCCCAGCTGTGCACTCAGTGAGACAAGAACTTGCAAGCACAGACTAAGAAGGAAAAGGACAGTTTAAAAAGTATATGATCACTACTGGATTTGTTCCAGAAGCACTTCAAATTTCCATCCACAGCTACAGAGCTTTCTCCTGGAGGTTGCTTAGGTTTGTGTTAAGAGTCATTCCTTGTTCTTGTACCCTACCTATATAAGACTTGAACTACTTGCAGCAGGTCATATAGTCTTGTGCCAAACTCAGAAATTCACCCCAGGTTTGGCTCAGGTTTGAATATCAATATTGCTGTGCCTGCTTGTAGAAGAGGAAACTGCATTCAGTAGAAAACTAATTTAGGTGTGAGGTTTCTTATTGCTGATAAAGAAAAAAGGAGAGATAGCAAGATAAAATCCTATTTAGATATGAGATGTTATTAGACATCCTGTGTACTGTCCACAGCCTATCTAGGCCAGAGAGGATATAATACGCGTATAAAAATGAGAGGATTTTGACAGTCTAGTTATGATATTTCTCCAAGTAACCAAGAATTTCTCTCTGACTCAAGCACCTAACATAGATTTATCACAAAAATTGGATTTGATCAAAAAGCTGGAGTAACACCTGAAAACTTAACTTTGATAAAGATTGTAGGATTTAAAGAAGCCAAAAGAATGAGAAAGGAGGCTGAATCTGTTGAAGACCTGTCACCTTTGTCTGTTTTATAATGGCCTCCTTTGAATGACTCCTGAGCAGGGAAGCTCAGTCTACACTTGCACAGAAACTTTTACACCCTTCAGAGGTGTCCATTTCTTATTTAAGTGTTTGTTTAAGGTGGAAATTACCAATTTGGAGGCTGCTGCTACAAAAACTGAGCAATCTTCAATAATTTGACGATTAGGGTAAAAGAGAAGATAAAACTGAGATGCAAGTAGAACTGCATTCTGAAAAACAACACCAGTGTAGAGATTTCAAATGTCAGTATCATCTGAAAGGTGCAAAGACCCTTTTTCTGTAAGACTGCACAGTTCAATGCTGCTGACCCAGTATTCTATCTTTACCAAAACCCTACCCCCTACCCTGGCTAGTCAGATTACAGCTTCATCATTTAGACATTTATTTCATGCTCCATTTTTCCCCTCTTTGGTATTCTTCCTTTTGTCAAATCTACTTGATTTAACAATAACTGTCCATTGATCCAAGATTGACAAAGGAATTTTTAAAAGAACCAAACCCTGCAAGCAATCAACATGAGTAGCTCCAAAACCAGTATTATCAAAAGAGAAGTATTTGGAGAGTGTGCATTTGTTTTTTAAATTAGGGTAAATGTTTTCCATTAAAGTTTTCACATAGGAATCCAGAAAACAAGGAGAGATAATCATAGTAAATAAAAAAAAATGTAATTACATTCTATATTTCTTGGAATAGGAGCAATTTCAGTTATTGTACAGATTAAATTCCCTCCTGAGGTATGCACAGAAATGCCAGAGATTTAGCAAAGGATAGAGCTGAAAAAGCCTATGGTGCCACAGTGTGTATCTTCAAATTTTTGTCCTGTTCTTCCCAGTTTACTGTCAAAAGTTTAAGGAGAAATACTTAATAGGGAAAAGTGGGGACTAAACCAGATGTAGACACTGAGTTCCTTATTCCCCTAAAGTTTGGTTCTTCTATTCCTTGAAAATGGTCCGTTTCAAAGAAGGAGCTGTCTTTCTTGTATTTAGCTGTCATTTACAAGTGTCTCCCATTTTATTTCTATGAATTATTCATCAGCTGCAGATGGAGTCCAAGCCATCCATCACAAATATCAAGCTATTGAAATCCAGACCCTGATTCAACAGCTACAAGTCTATGTGCTCCAACTGGAGAGGCATCAAATGCCTGGTTAAAATAAGATGAATATGAAATCCTTGCTTGGAAATAATCCATAAAAAGGATTTCAAATTTATTCTTCCCTCCCATAAATTTATTTGATGAATGTATTCATGGAAAGCTGGAGAAAAAGTGGAGAAGTGTATGAAGAGCCTTGTGCTTGAGCCTCTGGGTGCCATAGATTTAGGTACAGTTCCCACAGACTTCCTGCGTCACATTAGGCAAACTGGCTAAACTATTTTGTGCTTTCTCACTTCAATTGAGGGTGCATAGTAAAGAAAAGATGTTGGGATGAACATTTCTTTGTAGTTTCTGTAAGTAAACTCAGCCAGTCGAGAAGGTTTCTAGCTAGAAACAACTTTCTAATGAGAAACCTTTTCTAAGAGAAAGAAGAAAAAAAACCACCCAAGAAAACCAAAACCAAAACAGACAAAAAACAAACCAAAATAAATCATGCTGATATTTCTCTCATGGCAGGACTTCGAAACATTGTTTTGTGAGAAAAAGTCAGAATGAAACTGTGGTGTGATTCAAAGAATTTGATGTTCACTTGAAAGTGTACAGAGAAGGAGAGGTATTCCAGGAAGATGAATTGCAGAATTTCTTAGTGGTCTAAAACATTTGGCCTAAAATTTTATATTAGATACAGTTCAGGTCTCTATGACCACTTTGGGAAGAGTGGTGGAAGCTTCTCCATCTCTCATAACCTTGGTAGTTTAACAGTAAAAATGCTTGGAAGCCTCTGATTCCTGGAAGGTCCCACATCCAGTGGAGCCACTCAGCTTAAAATTTGTCCTGATATACTAGATCCACCTCTTCCCATCACACAACCCAGTTTTGTTTTTCTACTTCTACTTCTCATCTTCACAATGGAAGGACTCTGGAAGAATGAAACAATGTATTGTGGTCAAGAGGACAGTATACATGAAGGTGGCATATTTATATTACTATCTTTATTCCATGTCAGAATGAGTGAAGTAATAACAGCTTTTTAAAAACTGGATTCTACTCTCAATTTATGGACATTCACTGACAGAATAAGCAAAATATCATTGTAGCGCTAATCACCTGATTGACTAGTTTATACTGCTCCAAAGCATAGCTGAAAGCACAAAGAGGCATTGTCTAATCACAGTGCCTTGGTAAGAGGTTCCTGGTGCAGCCCTTCCCACATACCCTTCCCTTAAAACCCATTGCT
>JAVSBS010011284.1:0-22777 GCA_033124195.1 Coracias cyanogaster
TGGGTGAGGGCAGAGCCACAGAGACACAGGTGGGCCAGGTTCTGCCTCTGGAACATGAAGCCAATAGGGAAAACAAACTATTCTGCTCGGTTATGCCTCATTCACAGGTCAACTCTAACTCGGGGCCTACAACTCAGGCCCCAGCACTTCGCCTTCTTAGCAAGGTAAGTCAAGTACAGACTTGACTACCTTTTATTAAAAACCAACAACTACAACAAAAACCAACCAAAACCAACAAACAAAACCCAACAAAATAAGTTTGCGGGAAACAATGACCAAAACGTGCCCAAAGTTTTGGGATATGATGGGCTCTATTTTATTGTTATTTTTCTCAAGTACAGGCACCACCCTGTGTAGTAAACTTGAATTTTAAAAATAAAAATATAACACAAATTTGATTACATCATAGAGGTTTTTAAAGGGTTGGTAAGGCATATAACAAAAATAAATGTGGAAAGGAAATGAAAGTATTTTCTAGAACTATTTATAGTAATCCAGTCATGCTGAACTGATTGTATTTCCTCCTATATTGAAAATGCACAGACAGCTGCACACAAAATAGATGCCATCAACTTTCAACTTACATCCAAAGGAAAAAATAACAGGTAAACATACCCATAAGTAGACTAGCATCATTTTCAGTTTACACAGGGAAAGAAAACTTTACTGTGGCCAAATCTTGAAACCAACAATATGTATAGATAATCATATATCTCGGTGAAATATATTCATGTTTAAGAACTCCCAAAGATTATGGCAGTTTTCTTAAGAACTAAATTTTCACATTGGTACAATATTTATTTTAATGAAAGCACTCAGACACAAGTAAATTGTTGGCAACGTAAATTTGGTTTTTATCTTTTTAAGTTAAAGAAGTTGTAAACATAATTATAACCTAAAGTTTCCTGCAAGAGTCTGGAAACAGGCCAAGAGCTATTGCTTTCTGTAAGATGCTGAATTCTGAACGGAGATAGCTAATAGTTTGTATCATGTCTTTGGTAAGTTATGATTTTTCTATCTGCCTGCCTCTTCATTTTAAAATTTGTTAGCTTTGGGGTCAAAAGGGCACTCTAATTTACATGGACAAATGAACCTACTAGACAGGACACCTGAAATCAGTTAGTTCAAAGGTTAATTAAAGACATATTTGGTCCCTTTCCCATTTCCTCTCATGTTCTAAGGCATTAACAGAGGATTTAGTTGCAGTGGTTCCATCATATGCAATGTTTAACATCCTGCAACTCCCCTTTGTCAAGAGGGCATGATCATGGAAGATATTAACACACCTGACTATATCCTGGTATTCATTAAAAGAATACCAGGGTACAAAAATTAAATGGTGTTATGAGACCAGACCAGGTATTTAATATTTTTTCAGCCTTTTGCTGCTCTGCATACCTGTTATTTGACTGCTTGAGGATCTCCCTTGGAAGAGCTCACAGAAAAAAGTCAAGAACTGTGGAGCTCTGCTTCACTTGATTAACTCCACATCTGGCTTTGAATCTTTCAAACTTTAATACTATATCAAATGTATCTCTGGTGCACACTCTTATTTTGAGGCTATTCCTTCAATTCACCATTCAGAAAATAATTCACTGGCACTAGAAAAGCATATACATATGGCTTGCTAGAAGAATTTTGTTCAGAGCAGGTGGTGCACATGCGGTAAAGTTTTAGTAGTGTTCCATTAGGATCAATTCCATAGTCTAGTATTTCCGCTAGATTGTGTAAGCAGGGGGGAAAAAGGCAACAATTGACCCTTCCATGTTACCATAGGGACAGAACTTAAGGGAGAAAAAGGTAACCAGACACTCAGTTTACAATAAACTAAATATAACAAAGCCTCCCTGATCTGCAATGATGTTTATTCAAACTGTATTTATTTGATCTATCCATAAAGTTTACATCAAGATCTAAAACATCCAAACACTTCCACCATGACTATAGCATGAATTATGTTCACAGGCAAGAGAATCTTAGTTTTACCAAAAAATACAATTGTACATAAATCCACCTTAGGCAAGTAGGAAGGCCACAGACACGACCCCAGACAAACACATCCCTAAAGTCTCAAGGAAATCTACAACCCATTCCTGAGCTGCTTCACCATATCTCTTAGAAAGAGTCCATCATGCTTAGCTTCAGGGAGTATAGTAATATGTATGGGTAAGATCTTTCAATTTAAGAAGAAAAAAATATTTTGTATTAGTTAGAAAGCTCTTCCTTTGGATATCTCTTTGTCCATCAAGTGTATGAAGCCAGGACTCTTCTATCTGTCTTTTGTTGATAAATACATCAGAAGCTAGGACAATCTAAAAGTAGACAGGATTTTAACACCTGGCAAAAGTAAATGCACTTCAGGCTATTTCTGCCTCTGCTTGACCAGCATTTCAGCACGTTCCTAAAGCAGTAAGGGTCACATTTCCTACCCCGATTACCTGCTCGTTATACTTCACAACTAGGTTTCATAGACGTCATTCAATTTATGATTGAGAATGTGACTTCCCAGTTAGAAGCTGTTGTTTTGGAGGGAAGAAAGAAGGACGAAGACCATGTTACGTTATGTTCTGACTTTCAGAGGATTTCTGGAGGCAGTTTATATAGCATTTATCTATTTAGCTATCTTAAAGAACACACTCAAAATCCTGATCTCTCAAAAACAATTTGCTTTTTTCATTTCAACACTAGTTCTGTTCTTCTTGGTAGTTTAACAGTAATAAAAAGCATCCCAGACATACTTAAAAAGTAAAACTAAATGTAAAAGTCAAACAATATCACCACATTATACCAGCTATCATCTTCTGCTTGCAGCCCATCAGCACAGGACACAGCTCAATCCTCTAAACAGCAGAATACACCGGACTCCTGGAACAGTACATCAATAGACTGGTCCCTAACACTCCAGGCATCAGAGCACCTATGCTACTTTAAGTAACACAGACAACAAAATTAGCTGTTGGTTGCTCTCCATCTGGCAAAGGTAACGCAGTCATTGGCAGTAAAATGGAAATAGAGGTTTTAAAGCAAGAGCCTCTGAGAGCGTACTCATTTGCACCCCACATTAAGCCTGATCTCCGGAGTCAAGATCAAAAGTGCCTAGACATGTTCTCACCAGAAATGTCTTAACTTCATAATTCATTCTCTGCACAAGAAGTTCATTGACTTTAGCTACAGAATGTAAGCAAACAGATGGCTTATGCTGCCAGGAATGTGCTGAAGACTTAAAGAAATATAAATCCAGAGGATTCAGAAATTTCACTGGACCCAAGGGAGAGCAGAAAAAGAGAAGGGAAGTAGAAGACAACATCACTTACACATATGACGCCTTCAGAAATCAGAACACAAAACAGCAACAGAGACATCCTTAGCTTTACATCTGTTTCATCAAATAGAGGTTAGAAAAGAAAGCATTTCTTGCGCAAGAGTAGCTTCTACAAAGGTCAGCGTGTAAGATGTGCAACTAAAAGATACCTGCTGACATTAAGCAGGTATGAGCCTGTACTGCTTACCTAGCACAAGATACCATGAGAAATCGGAGGGAGGGTGTGTCTTTAAAAAAGAAAAAAAATAAAACCTTTGCCTTTTTGTTTTAAAACAGAAGACTGCAAAAAACCCCCAAACACTCAAGATAAATTAGCTCAGAAGTGTAAGGATAAGGAGTGGACCAACACTATTTGCACTACGGCCCTGATCCATTTCCCCAGCAGTACTGTGTGCTTCAGGTGTATAAAAAGCAATATGCAGGCAAATAACATTTATAAAACATTTTATAATCTCAAGTTCTGAATAACTGCTTATGATCTGGAATCAGAATGCACTGGATAGCTTTTACTATTACTTTCCACAGAAGAAGATCCCATTTCTCTTACCAGCCAGCGCTGTCAGCCCTGGGGGCTAGAGGGGTGGGGGGCCTGTGCCAAACAGCTGTGCCTGCAACACACCTCCCGGCAACAAAGTAAGGCTTTTTCTAATCAACTTTGGATGGCTAATGAAAGCATTCGTGGTTATGACAAGCTGTGTATCACCCGAAAGTATGATCCTCAATTATTTTACTTAGTGTTCTCCCCTTCTTTCTTTTAATAGTTTCTTAATACTCCTAAAAAGGTAATTGAGTCTAATAGCAAAGACTTGCAAGTATAGAATTTGACTGCTGTTTAATGCTATTTAAAATGAAAAGTTTATTATACCAAACCACAACTCATTATCTTCACATAGTATGCATATTTGCTATCAACAAGATTATAATGGGTGTGATGCCTGGAAAAGCATAGTTGAAACAATAATCTAAAAAAGCAGCTCTCTCAGATGCTACAAAATGCATTAGGGATCTAAATTCATCAGCTGTCGCTTCTGCACATGAACACAAGCGTCCTGCATCTGATTGGGAAGCAGCTTAACTCCGGCTTCCCTTCACCTGCCCCACAGCACGTTACAGGTGTAACAGGCTTCTTTTCCCTGGAAACCAAAACAGGGGAAATGAGAGCTGATGCCACCTTCCCCCTTTCCCTCTGAATGGCCTGCTGAAGAGGCGATGGACCTGAGATCTGGTCCCCCATAATCTGAAGGTATTCAAGCTCCTGCCTCCCACAGGGAACCCTCCCGTTGTGCTACACTTTATTTTGCTTGGGGCACCTTTCTCCCCTTCCTTCTGAAGCTGGACCTGGTTCACCCAAAAAGGAAAGGTTGCCTGGGACAGAGGTAAAACAAATCAGAAGTAGTCTGAGCCTGAAGCCCAAGAGTCGGCAACACACTCTTGTCTTTTCACACTGCTTTTAAGGGTCTTGGTTTTTTTCTTAGACTTTAGTAATTTTGGTTTAAGCAAAAAAAGCACAAACTTGCAACACACACAGGCTAAGGAGTAGGGACCAGTATTCCAGTCTTTGTACTCCCAGGTCACTGCAGTTCAATGATTAATGCAGTATCAGAAAAGCTCCTACATGTTACATTATTGAAGTAGAACCACTCTGCAGCCAATATAAACAGTAGAGGTCCTCCCAACTGGACTATTTTAGACTTTGATGCTAGAAGATGTGCATTTGACTGTGCAAAGCCTATGCAGAACCAGATTTGAGGTCTCCCGCTTCTCGGATGAATGCTTGACTAAGCAGAAGTACACACCAAACATATTTCAAGAAGAACATGCTGTACCTTCAGCTTTTGGGTTTGAATCAAGTGGACAGACATGTGTGATGTACGATGCCTTGATTCAGACACTTCAGCTCCAGAGCATACCAAGAATTCAAGCTGGTCTCTGCTTTTGCCAGTGGGTCATTTTAGGCAAATATACTCAAAACAAATTTTGTAAACTGAATTTCAGAGATATTTAATTCTATTTCTTGGTTGAATCTTTCTTATTTTTTCAAAACACAGCACACAAGTTAGAAATTACTACTGTTTTTTTCCTGGGTCTCACCTCTAGTTCACCCAGCAGTAAACAAGGAGTAAATTTTTGTAAGAGCTGGTATATCCAACTGAAGTTTATATTCAACTGGAGTCAGTACATTAAATTTTGTTTAAATCTAAGGAAAGCTCTTCGTGCATCTCTTTATAACAGTGTTGACATAACTTGTGGGTTAGTAAAAGAAAACAGTTTTAGCAAAAAAACTCTCCCCCTTAATTCTCTCTGCTAATAAAGGTTGCATTGGTATGTGTATTTAACAGCCATGTGTTAAAGATAACATTTGGCTGTTTTCTGCTATAATAACTTTGCTAATGCTTTTGTAAATAAAATCTTCCTTAGTCATAGCCTCCTCTTTCTCCTAGACCTATGGATGAAATCATTCAGTAGAAATTACGAAGGCAAGTTCCCATTGAAAAAATAAAATGGCAAAGAAATAGCCAAAAAGTCCCATTCCCTCTCTCTCAAAAGCCTCAAGTTTCATAGAAACTGAATGAAGGATAAAAATGAGTCTTGTGGGGTTTAAGTTATTCCTCTCCCTTATTAACCCTGGAATAGGAAAACTATGGGCTTAAACTCCTGAACAACTGCAGTATATTGCTGGTCTAGACGGATCTCAGCAGAAAGAGATTTAGAATGATACAGTCTAACAGCAAAAATCTTTTTTCTCTTTGATTCCAGGAAAGGTCTGGGGCTTTGGACCATTAACTGAAAGAAAAAAAAGTACACTGTACTTGTTTAATAGTGGTTACATGCTCAAAGACCTAATCATTAACCTGGGGGGTAACTGAAAGACAAAAACTAAAAAAAAAAAAAAAAAAAAGGAAAACAAACTATAAAAAAACCCCACCAAAATAAATGAACATCACCACTGAAACTAAATACTACCAACTGTCAGAGCTCTCTCTCCAGTTTGTACTTGTACTCTTATAGACAAAATACAAAATCCATATTCAAATTTCAGCTAGGAATCCTGACAAAAACAAGAAGGAAATGAAGAGTCTGTAAACATCTGCTGAGTGTCTCTGAAGTCCCACACTTATCTCAGCTGCTGGGAGGGGGAAAGAGAGAGGAACAGTCACACTGTATCAATATTCCCGAGTTAAACTCGTTTAAGCTTTTCAATGATTTTCTGTCCATTATAATTTTTGCTCATACACAGTTTTTGTAGCAAATAATCATGTGTAAATTGAGGAAACAATATACAGAATTAAGACTGTGATTACACCCTGTGATGTACATGGTTAACGGTAATAACAGCAAAGTGTGTGTTAATACTTAAATAAATTGCACAAACAAAGCAGTCCACTAGTTCCAGGAGGTCTTTGCATTTCTCTTCATTTTATACTATCACATAGAAGGACAACCCCATGACAATGGAAATAGCACTAGAATAATTTAATAAAAGACGTAAAGAGCACAAAGTGAAATGATCACAGTCACCAAAAAAATGATTGCTGTATAATTTCCCCAGCAAACCATGATCAATGCTGTGAACAAACGCTTATTTTTGACTGAAGGATGACAGAATAATTTGAGAACTGGCTCCAAACAGCCCTTATTTGTGGGAGAAACGCAGCAGGAGAAAGCTGAAGATCATTCAGCTATGTGAGCAGAGATCAGAAAGCACATTACATTTTTGGCAACCACCAGAGATGTGTTATGGCAGAAGTAGATAAAATAGCACTGACGTGCAAAACAACTGACTAGATTAATCACCTATATCCTTTAATTTCTTTGGCCCTTACTGAAAGGTACTTAACCTAGTATATCAAGAAAAAGCAGCTAAAGAAAAAACACCTTTATGCACAAGGTGACAAGCCATCCTTCATTTTATAAAGAAAAGCCTTACACTTATGTTACTATTTCATATCGAGACCTATGACATGAGGGACTTTAAATATTTGTGAAAAACAGAATGTAACCTTCTTGAGTTTCTTTATACTACTTAAATAAAAATAAACTAGACAACGCATCTTTAGCAAAGTGATTTTTCTTCTTCTACTGAAAAAAAAAAGTACAAAAACATTTATTTGCCCAAGGTAGGGAGGGGTGTGTGCAAAATCAGCTCAACATAACATTTCCTTCTGAGAGAAAATTAACGTTGATTAACATCTGTAGAAATCTGAATGACTCCCACCAGACAGACAGTGATTGCATGGGCTAATGACTAGGGCTCTCTGCAATGAATGATCTTGTAACTATGCAGCAAAGTGCTGAAAGAGGGACTTCAACTTGAATTTATCACTTGCCAGAATAGTGGCTTGCGCTCCTGCAACACATTTTCCACCTCTTGTTTTTCAGTTAGCCCTAGCTGTAAGTTCACCTTATATAGAAAAATTTTGAGCTAAAAATATATTATTCTATCCTGAACTATTTCATTTGCATCATAAAGCAAAGAACCTTTTTAATTCTAAAAGATATTTAATGACCAGCATATTCTGGGAAACAAAGTTTACAACCAGCACTTGAAAATCCCTACCTTTACACTACATTTTTCTATTTTCACTCTGTTTTACAATAAGCAATCAGTATTTTCCCTTTTTATATTCCAACCGCAAATTGCTTTAAGAATGGTATATGGACCAACAGACTATGGCACTACTAGTACAGTTGTCAGAATCCAGGTGTCAAAGGTTAAAGAATACTATGTTGACTGTGCAAATATCTGCAAAATCATTGCAGAATAGTCATGTCCAAGAAATGCCTTAATCTTTTCTGAGGATAGATTTTTAGAAAAAAAAAAAAAAAAAGTATTTTCTTACTTCAACATATTCTATTTCCATCACTATTTGCAAGAGTTAAGATCAGTAGGACCAAACCTCTCAGGAGTAGTTTGGAGACCTGGACATGTAGAAAGTGATTATTAACATCAAGTCAAAAGGCAGTTAATATGAAAAACAGCAACACAACTCCAACCAATATTTTCTTAGAGGGCTGGCAGCAAACTGTCAGATGCATGTGTGACCTCAAAACAACCTTTTGCCAGATGCCTCTTTAACCTCTTACAATTACATCAACTTCTAAAAAGACTGATACATTCTACCATTTTCCTCCTTTGATTATGCAAATCAAGAATATGTGCTTAAAAGACAGATTGAAAATGTTTGGTTCTGTGTATTTTTGTTTGTCTTCAAGCCCTGAAATAAAGCTTTCTACTACAGCAGCACATACTTCTTTTTTTTCTCCCCCAAATTATAACTGCTGTAGATGTTAAACAAGAAGTCTTTATGTTCTTTTTCCTCTCCTCTCTTGAGTCAGTGTCCAAAACCAGGTAACTTTTTGAGACAGCTGTGAGTTAAGGGGCCAAGACAATATTCAGCCAAAGCAATCAGTAAATTACTTTAAATACTATTTACCATTTTTAAGTAAATTACCTCTTTTTTCTTCCACAAAAAGTATGCTATATATCTTATGTTGCAATCAACAGAAGCCAACACAATGATTCATATTATTCAGATTTTTAAAATGGCCTGTATGCTAACATTCAAAGAACGGCATTAATGCAAGTTTTAAAATAATGAAATTCATAGCATGGAAGCATCATGAATGTATTTCAGGGGCTCAAGCCTTAGAAAGAAAAAAAAAAAAAAAGATAAGTTACAGAATGAAAAGTAAGTAGGTCATGTATCCTGAAGTGATAAAAATACTAACATCTGATTTGTGGATAACTATTTTTAAAATCTAGAGGTATACAAGTAAATGAAGAATTGCACAGTTCTTTGACAACAAAAACATGCTTTGATGAGGTATTAAAAAGAAAGATTCCTTGTGCTGTACAGAACCCAAGAAAAAAAAAATTCCTTTAAGAAATATACCTCCTTATGCAGCAAAACAATGAATTTCAGTTGTTCTGTAACCCAGTTCCTTTAATCTGCATAAGAGATGCTGACTGAGTTCACTCAACCAAATCACTACTGGCTTTCAGAATACAATCAACACATGCTTTTCAACAGTATTAATATAGCATGAAGCTTGTGCTCCTAATTATTCATGTTTTTGCATTCTGTTTTTTCCCCCTGCTGTAAAATATGCAAATTTACTTCTTTGTGTTATTTAGGTCCCACATGGGCCTCAACAGATCTGTTTGGAAGGAATTACAAGCCAACATCTAGATACATGCTGTCAACATTTCAAGCTTCATTATTTTTATTAGGTTGGAATGCCATTATAGATTTGATATTAGGCTTTAAAAAGCTTTTTATAAATCTGTTGAAAACCCACAGTCTAATAAACTGGTGTACTGATAATTACTACTACTCCACTTTGTGTGTGTGTGCCTGAAAGGGCAAGAGAAAAGCCCTACAACTCTTGAATACAAGAGAAATCCCCATCTAGTGGTACTATTGAAAACCGCAGTTTGTTTTTGTGCAAAATTAGTACCCAAGAGGATTCGTTTGACTTCATTACTGAATGAAGGGTAGCCATTACCTCCTTCTGCAACTAAAGATCGGTAACAGGAGAAGGCTGTTTCTTCTGAATTCCTCCTCCTCCCTTTTCAATAAACTCCGTAAAATTCAAAGCCCAAATGAGCTACTAACAATTTTTAAGTATAAAAGCCATAAAGCAGCATCTCAAGAAACAGGTCACAATACAGTCACTTCTTGGTGGGCATCGAAACTGTTCGCTTACAGTGGCACAGGCTGACATATACAAAGTATTCTTTAGATAAAACTATTTTAATATTTCCCCAAATCTCAGATTATTATGAAGTTAGTATTAAATGTTTTTAAACTTAAACAACATAATGAAATAGTAGCTTGATTATTCAAAAACTGCAAGGTTGGAAATAACTATACAAGCACTTACTGTTATATAAAAAATACGTAATATAAGCCCATTGATGCAGAAAGTGAAAGAACATTGAGACTGCTTGTTTCCTACTCTCACAAAGCCTTCTGCATTTCCTTAATGTAATAGTATATTTTAAAACACTGCAGCAGCCCAGCCTTCCTTACTAGCACCACTAAAAGCTCCTTAAATATTAATGAAAAAACAATGTAGAGATTCACAAGAATCTACTACACATTACTAATGACTCCTAGAAAACAAACAACAGCAGTAACACTAAGATTTGCAAATCTCCTGATGCCTTTAATCTTTGAGGTGTGTTCACAGAGGGGAGAAACAAAAAAACTATTTGAATTGCAGAAAAAAAACTAGTATCGAAGCAGTCCTTTGATTTGGAAGGATCACTATATTAAATTTCCCTTTCATAACAGAACCACCCCTCCAGATTTTAAATTGTACATTTCTCTCAGAAGTAAACATTTAAGGAGTTCCTCAAAATACATGTAGAGGTGTGTATTACTAAGATCAATATGGATCTTACTGTAAGACCTTTTTACATGTTGGGTGACAATGGGGGTGTCCCTCACTTCAAATATGCAATTTATCAAGTTCTTCCTTCCACAATAAAAGGTATCCCAAAACCTATCTGCATGCAAAATAAATCCATGACAAAACAGAAATAAGGAGTTGGAGAGGAACAAGTATGCATAAAATTGGTCTTCAGAAATACAGTCAAAATTTCCAGAACAAAACACTGACTTGGCTTGGTCATTTTACTTTTTTACATCTTCAGTACAGAAGACTTCCTGATTTGTTAAGGAAGCTTTTTTGCAATATAACTGCACATAACAAAGGGAAACATTCAGTTGCCTGTAAATCATACTTTTCACAGACTCACAGCTGAGTGAGGAGGTTCCTTGACTACAGGAGAGTGATTCCATAAGGAATTAACTCAGTTATATATATATATATATACACACACACACACACACTAAATAAATCAGAGGAAGGTTCAAGTACCTAATAGAAAGCCAAAGTTTGAATGCCTTGCAGAGATTAGCTTAAAATAGTCATACCTGACCACCAAAATTTTGAGGTAAGAATATCTGCTATCCATGATCATAATTTATCAAACTCATTGCATACTCTTTTTGCATCCCATTACATTCCTGACTGTCACAGCATGTAGTAGTGATGAATTCCACATCACCTTGCTTCTCAAAAAAACTTCCTGAACTTTACACTTTTCATCTAATGCCAGTTCTCTTCTACTTTCTTAATAAGAAAGATTTGCCTTATACTGTATTTCATCTCATAGGATGAAAAACAGTAGTTGTCACATCCTTTTGTGTGAGGTTTCAGATGTTTTCTTTTTTTAATATATAAAAATTTTGAAATATTTTCAAAAAATATGAAAATATTTTTTAAAAATATTTCAAAAAATATTTCCGCTTTTCTTGACAGATCCAAGACTCACTTAAATACCATGAGTCCTTCACCTTACTGGGAAGAGATTTCAAAACAGTTTCTTAGGTCTGTGCCTATTTATGTTCTCTTGAGAGGAAGCCAAACAGGCAAAAATCATGCTTGCTTCAATAGTGAGAAACATAACAAACAGGTGTGAATCCAATATTTGTTTACTAGTTCTAGATGGCCTTCAAGGATCTAGGAAAGCTCAGCAGGGAAAAGGAAGGTTTACAGAGCAGAAGTATGTCTTCATTATAAAATTCCTGCCACCCTTTCTCGTGGCCACAGCCTCCCTGCATCTATGACAGTCACTCAAATCTGACAGAAATCCCATGCTCGGCTATCTCTCCTTAGGTACATTTGAAAATTTGAAAAATTACAGCTAAATTGCTGAATCTCAGAAAACAACCTTCAGGTGACAGTTAAGTGCTCCCTATAAGTCAATAACAATACTCCCTACCACCCATTAGAGATCTGCACCTGAGGCTGAGAGCAGAGCTGGGAAATAATAGCCATTGGTAAGTATTGAAAATCCATGTTAATTTACATCTTAAAAAAAAAAAAGAAACAGGAAGCTGTCTTAAGGTCACGGAAGAAACAGAAGTTAAATACGTTTACAAATCAGCTTCATCAGCACCAGCAACTGAGCTGCTCCTCCAAGCCATTTACTCCATTCCAATTTACGACACAAAAATATCCCTGGGAGAAAACAAAACAAAACCCAACAACTCTTAAATCCATTAAACAGATTGGTCTTTAAAAGTAAACAAAGCAGACTTGAACTCAGGCATGGTCAAAGGCTCAGATTAAGGGCTCCTCAGAGAACCGTGCTGCTTCCAGATGCTAGTGAGAGACGACATGACCATCCTCGCATTTCAGCCCTGAGTGTACCACGAGGCTCAGCAGCCCCTTACTCAGCCCCGGGGTTTGGCTGTCCATGTCCACCGCCAGCACTGACACAGCCTGAGCATGTCCATCAGGGTCCAGGCAAAGAGCTGCAGGAGAAGCCTCATCTCAGGTTCTTGGTCTTTTCCCAAGCCACCCTGCAGGGATGCCTGTGCCTGCCTGTTGATGACCCCAACCCTCTGACCTGACTTCCTGGCCTGGCCTCAGATTTGCCTCATCCCTGTGGACTTGTCTGGCAATCGCTGGACACTCAGCTGACCCTGGTCACCATCATCAGACCTGCTCTGTTGTCCTTGCTTGAATGCTATGGGACTGCACCCCTTGGTGGTGGGGTCTCTGCCCAAGCCCCTGCTCTCCCGGCACTGTGGCTTGGCTGCAGGCTCACCCGCCTAGCAGAGCAACCAGCACACTGTTTGCTGCTCCCTCACACTGGCTTGCCTCAAATTTTTCTGGAATAGTGACCAAGACCCCGCATATCACCATCTTAAACCAAACCTGAAAACAAAACTATCATCTGGCATTGTTTTTCAAAGAGTATATACAGAACGATGTTCTGTGAGAAGTGCTTTTTTAATTTATTTTTTTTTAATGATGAGGGTGATGAGACACCAGAACAGGCTGCCCAGAGAAGTTTTGTTCAAAATCAGGTTGGACAGGGCTTTGAACAACACGATATAGTGAAAGATATCCCTGCCCATGGCAGGCACGCTGAACTAGATGATCTTTAAAGGTCCCTTCCAACCCAAACCATTCTCTGATTCTATACTTGAGTTGTCTTCAAGCAAAAAGCACTCACCACCCATCCTAGTAGAACCATCAGCACCACGTGGATGTTTGCAGAGCTTCTGACCTTCTTCCCAAACACCCATGGGAAGCAGCATTGCTTTCTCAGTTTTCCAATTACTGATTTTAGACTGAGATTAGGACTACCAGTCTCATGCACCTTTGAGATCCAACAGGAGACTTCTAGCTGTGTGCCAACCCAAAATGCTAGCACTAACTTACAGTTTTCTCTGTGGTTGGCAACAGTAGGGATGGATGAAAGTAGGGTATTTATTTTATATTACAAAAGCCACAAAACATGAGAAATTCCTTAAGAACTACTACTCTCCAAGATCCCCAAGCTAACTGAAAACTTACTTGTTTTCTGAATTCTGGCATTCAGAATATTAACTTTAAAAAACATCTGTGATGACCGGGCAAACCCCTGAAACATTTTTCATATTTCTGCAACTGATCCATTCATCAAAACCAAGCGTGTTGTGTGTATTTCCTAAGCCTCTTTTCCATTTTCAGCATAACAGTTGTGTTTGTTACAGAACAAGCACCACTTTTACAGCTTCATGAACAGATGAGGTGACCAGTGTCTGGAAAATAAGTGAACTAGTAGTTAGACATAAAAATGCTTTAGTCCTTGGTAGGAAGTGATATATTACATTTTATATTTATTTTGTAGAGTGTGAATTATGAGCTCTTTTTTCTTGACTCCCACACATGCAGTATTTGCCCCAAAAGCTAAAATAGGGAATTTCTTTCGGCTACTAAACTGCAAAGTTGGTTTTGTTGCTTCTGGTGTTTTTATGAGTCATCTTTCTAGTCAAACAATAGGTATTCAGATATTGAAGTTCCAAATATTCTACAAGCAAAGGTAGATTTAAAATATAGCAATACATAACAGGACTTGAAGAAGTTACGAAAAAAACAGAATACAAACAAACAAAAATGATCCTCAAAATTTGACAAGGTGATAGCTCTGGTGGATCTTTCTCAATAAAGTGTTGAACTTTATCTCCTCTTTTTCAAATATCAGATGATAGAGAAGGAATGAAAATAATTAAATATTGTTAAGAAAAATCACAATTATCTACATACCGTTGTGTTGCTCAGTACTCTCATTACATTACTGAACAGATTTCTTTTATACTTTAATGGACAGGGCATTTGATTTTTTTCTTGATAAGTCTCATTCAGACTTCCAGTAAAACTCCTGGCTGCCCTTATCAGTGGTGCATGGTGTGAACAATCTTGCAAGGGATGTGTGACAGCCAAGCTCTCCTGACCACAACTGTAGAAATCAGGAGCAAGTGTCCCTTCAGCACATATTTTTCCTCTTCTTTCTCCAGGAAAGAAAAGCAAAGCACTGTCACCCATGTCCACAGAATATCAGAGAACTAGGCTTTTTGTTCTTACATGCTTTAAATGAAAGACTGGGTTTAGGAACCAACTTAAAACACGCAAAATTAAATTCTCACTTCCTTCAAGACTGTTCACTGCCTACAGCAGTATTGACACTAATGGTCCTGTAATCCTACTGAGATTTGTTAAAGACATTTAAGTGCTGGTATTCCAGAATATTTTACGCATAAATTTAAAAAAGCTTCAGAACCTCCCATGTGAGTAATAAAAAAGTAACTAGCAATGTAGCTAGGTGTTGTGGTTGGTGAGGGTTTTCTTTGGATTGTCACTATTCCTAGACTAAAAAACCTTCTAGATAAGTATCTGCTTAAGCGCTGACCTATAATTCTGCCACTACATCCATCTAGCAAGACAGTGATATGCTCCACTGAAAAGGCTGACAGCATTTCTTTTGCCCAGTAAAAGTTAATGAAGATGAAATTACAGTCATTGCAGTTTGCTAAATTAACTTCCAAGCAAAAAAATAATAATAAATAGAAATAAATAAGAGAAGATTCAAGCAAAATTTATAGTTCTTAAGTTTATATTTAACATATTAATTTAATATTAATAAATATGAATGAAGTTTAAATAGCCACCAATGGGATTTTAGGAAAAAGGAATGAAGCTAAATTGAATGCAAAATTAGGACCAGCAATTGTGGAACATAAGTGATATCTGGGTGCAGAACTTTCTGCCTACTACAGAATTTTAAAGTCTAAATGGTCTCCAGACTTTTCTGGGACGATGATGTGTCTCCTTTGACTCTTTCATTATGCAAGTGCTGGAGTGATTTGATGTACCCATCATAACTAGCGTAAATGAACAAAATCTGCAGAAGGCAACCATTAAACATGACAACACAGAGTCACAGATGTGAAAACAGATTTGTCTTAATAAAGAACTATTACAAATAATATAAGAAAATTATCCTCAGAAAGAGTTCCATAGTCTCTCATATTGTCAGATTTTGATAACCTAGAGGCTTTCATGACCTGAAAATGCTCAAGAAGTAGTTAACACTGAAATAGAGAAACACTGTAAGATTCTTCCTAAGAACAAGTCAGTAAATCAAAACAGCAGAAGCTGAATATCAATGATGACAGATTTACAAGGAGGAAAACACAAATTTTCAAAAGAGGAAAAAGAAAAGGATCAGTTACAGCGTGACAGCACTAAATTCCTTATCTTTTGCACACTTGAGCCAACCTACAAGACTGTGAAAGAGCTTCATTAAAGCTGCAAATTTAGCCAGTTCACAGGAGAGTAAACTTCAGATTACTTTTTTAATAACAAAAAGACTTTGAAAACCCTAAACTGTTTAATTTTCAAACTAAGGCAAGAGTCAGATTCTGAGACTGAACATCTACATTAGCCATGTAACTATAAATACACAGATGCTTCTTGGCTTCTAATACAAGACGACTTCGAGGGTAACATTAAAAAGAAGGAATCTGAAAAAGCCTAGTCCTCTAACAACTGCACTAAGATAATCTCTTCCCACCATTCTAATCATAAAGCTAGAAACCTCAACTTTTGAGTTTTCTTGTTTTGTAAGGATGTAACTGCTCCTTGCTCAGAACATGAGAGGAAAACAAGAAACTGCATTTTCAGTGCTCCTGAATAAAAGTTCTTACCTATGTAAATAAAACTTTGTCTATTTAGTCCAAATGATGAGACTAGAAATACGAACTCCTTCAGAAAAGTAAGAATTCTGAACAATTTTTATCACAGCTTCTCGTAACATTTCATTTGGTCTAAGCATCTCAAAGAAATTTCCAAATTTCAAAGATGATAAGAATCACTTTATAAGAAGCACCACTTACCAACAATAACAAATCCATCTGCTTCTCTTTCTGGCACTGTAACTTTTTTTGAATCTTGACTTTTTCGGAAGAAGCTGAACATAGCCTCTTTTTTTTCTTCCAAGTTGTTATCTAAAATGAAGACAAAACACATTAAATAAATGTAAGAAAGCAGCATTTATCATAAGAAGTTCACACCATGCCAAAGGCTGCATACATGACATTACAGCTTAATCTTTATTACCTGATTTGAAATACTGTGCATTTGTATGTCAGACAGATTACCTTGCTGATAGATCAATTTATTTCAATAGGCAAAAAGAGAGTGAAGTATAAAAGGCTTTTCTATAAAGTTATGAATGGAGTGGAACCATTAAAAAAAACAAAACAAAATCTCTCTAAAGGAAAGTGAGTGAAGGAAACTCCCTTCAGCATTTATCCAGCACATTTCCATACTTTTCTGCTACTTTGAATTTTTGTTATATAAACTTTCTCATCAGGGTTAGTTCTAACACATCTAAACTTTGAAGCCCAAAGCATGATCCTAGAGAAAATGCAGCTTTATAATGCAGGAATACTTGGATGAAGCAAATTGCACTAGAGATTTTCAGTCTTAAATGTCTGTGAATCAATGAAAAAGACCAACCTACCCAGCCCTACAATTTATTGCATAGTTTCTATTTTTATTTTTCCAGTTTGCAATCTTAGAGACAACTTAACCCTTGGGTGTACTTGATTAACAGTTAGCACTGATTCTCATAAAAGGAACTGCAAATTTTTCATAACAGTAATCCATTAAAAGTCTTCCAAAGCAGCTAAGAACTCTGAGTTCACAACAGCTAGAACAAAACAATAAAAGCAAATGATTATGCTCAGTATCTCTTCTCTCTCAAGATTGCAAGATTACATAGAAGCAATTCTGAATAGCTTTGAAAGGACAAATTCATATTAAAAATCTCATGAGCATTAGCCAAAGATAGGCAGTTGGGCCTGCTTCTACAAAACTGAGTCCTATGAACCACCCCATAAAATTAAAGCATTCCTCTAAGTACATTCTCTAATTATTCTGAACTTTAAACTGTAGACTCAAGAAAGTTTCTCTTCTTCCATGTAAAGTTGTAAGAAAAGCTTTAAAGGAACCATCACTCTTACGAAGAACCACCAACAGAACAATACAAAGCATGAATTCACAGGCTCACCTTATTAAAACGACTACCAACATACCACCCCTACTTTCTATTTTCTACCTAACTGGCACCACTGAATGCAGCAACTGAGAGTCTCCCCGGCCTCTTAAGAGCAGCTCCTTCCATAATGCTGGGACAAGAAGAAAAGGAAAGAGGCACCACAGCAGCAGTCACCCCCTGAAGGTGTGCCTGCCTCTAGCCCCCAAGAGCTGAACTTGGACCCCTGGACAACACCAACCTGGTCTGGCTGAAACACACTCCATGCTAAATGCAGGGAGGAAGGTTTAAAGGAAGGCATGCAAAGATCTGCTCTACTAAAATATTAATATGAAAATGGGGAAGAGGAGAATAATATAATTTCAAGTCTGAAGTACAGTTTGAGGAGCAGAATCCTTATCTACTTTGCAGACACCAACATTTAAAGGAGAGCGGACTGGCAGACTGATAGCAATGTCTAATATACACCTCCAACAGACAAAAGGAGGCCAGTCTAAAGGAAAGTACCGTACAGTGGCAAGTTTCGATAACACTATTTCACACTAAATTTAACAAAGAAGAATCTTTAGAAGGTGGAAAAGAGAGAAGAGTGCTACCATGTAGCGTTTGGATTTAAGAACAAATGAAAGATAAAAATCCTAGATTAATTATTTGCTGGAATTCCTCACCTCCCACCCAAATACTCACGGTACCATAAGCAAGACTTTTTTTGCCCTAACAAGCAACCTGCAGCAATTAACTGCACAATCAGCACTGACTATTCACCAGATATAAACTGCCTCACACTCTGCCGTTACAAGCGATAACAAACTCTTCCACACTCCAGATCACAGAAAGTCCTACATGAAGTGTTAGCACTGGCTTTCAGGAACTGTTCATAAATAGGACATGGCAAAAGCAGCCATGATTCAAACTGAGGCTTGATACCTGAGACTGAAAGACTGAATACCCCGCAGGCTGTCAGCTACTGCTCACTTATGCTGGAACTGTGCAATTTCCAGCAACCAAATAAACTACACTAATGTACACAAGAACAGAACAAACTATCCAATCCCAAGTATGTAGTAATATTAAAAAAAGTTACCTATGTGCACTTTACTCCGTTTTGCTTGTTGCCCTACCTTACCACGTGAAATACTGATATTTCCAGTTCCGTGGAGATTACACAGTAGAAACTCCTAATTATCTCATTTATTCCTTACCTTCCCCCACACTCAGGCTCAACACATGGCGCCAGCAGCATATTCCTTTTTCAGCCCTCAGGGAATAAGTCTTCTCCTGCTACCAATTAGGGTTGTCAGTCCCATAGCTCAAGTGGTAAAAACTTGTGCTGTAATGCTCAAGAGTCAGGTTTCTGCTCCAATGATGTATGAAGGAGAAGCAGTTGTGGAACAGTTTAAAATGCAATTTTACCTTCATCTTAAGTGTGCAATAACAAGATGCAAAATCAACTTGATGTGTAAAATCTTACAAATCGCTTTGGTAAAGGCTCAGATTCCAGTCGGCCACTTCAGGTGCCAGAGCTGCAGTTGCTCCCATCACATTTTTTTCTCTTTGAGATCTGCATTATTGTACAGTTTTCAGCTCTATCACAGAGCATTCCCCTTCCCTTCTTTCTTGCACAAAGAAAAGCACCTTAATCAGTATATACGTGGCACAAAGGAATTGTTTAGGAAACCATGCGTTTGTCATCTTTTAGATTCTGAGTATTTAACACACCTAACCTTCACTGCTTAAAAGACAACAGACGTTTCAGTTCAGAGTACATTAACAATCAGTACAATTTAATCTAGCCAAATTAATATCACAAGCACTTTCACATGCTAGATTTTTTTCCTTTCATTGACAGAAGGCAGCCTGAGTATCCCAATATTTTCTAAAACGCACAAAATTCATCTTTTACCTACACAGGGGAGCACTGATCTTTGTAGTTTTCTATTTTTGAAGTAGCTTTAACTTAATTCCCGTACCAGCAGTATTTCTCAAACAGAAAACAAAAAAAAACTCCCCCACACCCTTCATCTTGAAGCAGAAAAACAAACGAAGCTAACAAAAGCACCCCCTAAGCTCAGGCCTGAAGTTCTTGCACTGTTAAAACCACTGGTCCAGCAGTAAGAAAATAGCATATGTTGTATTTTGTGACTGTGAATGTTGGGGCGGTTGTAAGGAATGCACATGTTAACAAGACTAACGTGCTTACTGAGGCTGTTTCCTTCTCTGGACATTCACCGCTTAGAAGTGAAACTTGCACTCGAAGATGTCAGGTCTGCCTAAGTGATGTGGGGGAAGGAGCTCGCCAACTACTACTAAGTATTTCAGTACTTTGCTGAACGCAGTATTAAATTTAAACTAAATAATAGAGAATGACTAACAAAATAGAAGTAGGACACAAACAAAATGTAGAGCTGTATAAATTATGGCATAGGTAAAGGAAAAGCTGTAGATAGGCAATTTTTATCAACTGTGGTACTTCAAAAGTAAAAATAAATCCCTCCAGCAATGGGGAATGCAACCACTAAATTTCTTGAATTACACGTTAAAAACAGAACAAAGCCTCTGGCCAACAAAGAAGCACAGAGCTGAATGGAAACACTGGTGCTCTTGAAGATAAGAACACAGTTTAAGCACTTGCAGCATAAGGATGGAGTTTTACTACTTGTAGATAAGATGAAGTTTCAGTTAAGGAAAGCTAAAAACAACCAGTTTCCACACAAGTTTCATTTCAGAGTAAAAATTAAATTTTAAGTTTATGGACCTAGATCCACGGTCACACAGACTAGAGGAAAAAGCACTTAGTTGTGTGGGGTTTTTTTTTAAAGCTGTCAGCACAAAATCATAGAAAATACACCCACCATTCAGAGATAGTACCACGTTCCTGCAGTAATTTCTCCTATATAGCACAGCACGTTTCCCTTCCAGATGGGATTAATTTTATTTCTATAGTAGACCTGAAATTGAATTCACTGCCTAAAGATAAAAATCTCCCTTGGTAGGGATATGCAATTCCCTTCTCCTCATGTTTCTCCCTCTCCAGAAAGCAAATATAATTTTTTCCTTTCTCCAATCTCAACTTCTGATAGTCAGGAATAATGCTTTTGGCACCACTTCAGTCATTACCAAGTAATAAACTGTGAACTATAGAAATTCTGTGAGGCTGCAAAATATATTTTGTCTTTCTGTGAGGCTCTGAGAACATACGTGGGATTGGACAAAGATTACTTAAAGAGCTACACAAAGGGGTTAATTTATTCCTCCTGCATTTTGTCAGTCTCCTTTGACAAGAAGTACGGGTGACCTTTGAGCCAAACCAATATATTAAATCCAATAAAACTTTTCTATACAATGAAGATCTCAGCATATTTAGCGTTACTTTTCAGCTTTTTCCTGCATGTTTACAAATGACAGGAGGAGAAAGGTAATTTAATATTAAAAACACCAAAGATGCAGACTAAGATAAAGAGAGGATGCCCAGGAATACAGCAAAGCAGAATTGCAGTGGCACTGCCGGTAATTACATAAATGAGGAAATGAGGTCAGAACAAGATACAAAACTGACTTTAAAGAAGGAACCAGAATAATTTCACATCTAGCAGTTTAAGCTATATAATCTACGGAAGGAGAAAGCAGAGAGCATCAGAACAATTCTCTCTTCCATATTAGCATCTGGTGTGGTTCACCAACGAAGTAGCGATCAGAAAAAGAACAAGATGTTTACAGCCCTCTATAGCCCTGCTTGTGACATGAAAACAAGCAATTTAAGAGTCAGGAACAGGCATGTTGAAAAGATTTCTCTGGGACAACAGAGAAGGTTTAAAAGCTTTTGGCCTAGTGTAAGTTACTATGTGAAGAAGGAAAAAAACGATGACATATTTCTTTTATCTGGCATTAACACTAGTTGTATTCCTTTAGTTTATGCTTCCTGAAAACAGAAGAAAGGAAAGTGTCAAAAGAAATACAAATAGAAAAAAAAAGGGATATACATATAACAAAACACTGGAAAATACCTTGTTATTTACATAAAATGTAAGAATTTATTTTTAAAGTTTTAAAAAAACATAAGGGAAGCAGAATTACCAAGAACTATGCAAAACAAATTACCGTAGTATAAAAACACTCAAAGATGCTGTATCATAAAAAAAAATCAACCACAACCAAGTCAGACAATAGAAGCGTAGCTGACCAAGGCAAATCCAGGAGTGAAATAACAGTACTAAAACCCATATCAACCTTCAAAACCCCAGAGAAGATAGAAAATGCAAGATGTTTATCAGATACAATAGTCCATAGGTTGAAATCTACTTCTTTCCCTGCAAACAGTTCTCTTTTGACTGCCAGCCTTCAGCAGCTGCTAAGCATGATACAGACACATATTTCTAAGAACTTCGACAAGGTGTTTTTCTAACAGCTTACCCTTCAAATGTCACAGACATAATAGCCCTAGAAGAGGCACTTTGCTGCATCTTGCACCAACTGTTATATTTATGACACCTCTGCTTTAAAATATCTGAAGATGTGCTAAGGAGATGAGGATATTCTTTTGCAAATAAACTGAAAGGTGAACGGCACAGTGACACTGAGGAGATGACAACCAGCTACATCCCATCTAAGATATAACACCACAGCCCTCTACTTCCCAGCCACATGCTAGCTCTGCACAGCTTTTGGCAGTACCTTGCTTCCTTGGCAAGCCGGTTCAGCTTACCAAGCCATCACAACACTAACTCAGCCAACTAACAAAAAACACTTTGTGCTGGTTAGGAAGTTGAACTAACCTGTGGCAGGTTAGAAGAGACAGCCAGCAGGGACCTCTGGAGGTCATCTTGTCCAACCCGCTGCTCAAGCAGGGCCCCCTAGAACTGAATGCCCAGGACCATGTCCAGACTGTTTTTGAGTATCTTCAAGGATGGAGATTCCTCAGCCTCCCTGGGCAGCCTGTGCCAGTGCTTGGTCACTCTCATAGCAAACAAAGTGCTACCTTATGTTCAGAGGAAACCTCCTGTGTTTCAGTTTGTTCCTACTGCCTCTGGTCCTGACACTGGGCACCAGTGAAA
>JAVSBS010011285.1:0-25633 GCA_033124195.1 Coracias cyanogaster
AAGATTCTGAATCTTGCCCTGCTTTCAAGTTTTGGGGGTGGGTGGGTGGGGTTTTTTCTGGTTTTGAATCAGCTGAGGCTCTGCCATTAAATAGCTGAAAAGAAAACGAAAAAGGAAATTTATTCGTGGGTTAATAATGTTACCAGTTTTGTTCCAATTACCTTTCTCCAAGGACCTACAGGAGTTCAGGTATCCTTTGACCAAAGGCCATTTGGATTTTGATGAATTAACTCAACCTCAAAATCATTTGGAAATTCTGATCTCATGAAAGCCCTGACATTGGGTCATTTGAATAATGTCCCTCCACCACTATATCACTTATACTATAAATGTATTTTTATCATCTGGCACCTAGAAACACTAGCTAGAGTTACATTAACAAAAATGAACACTTATCAATAGCAAGAACCAGAGGGACTTCCAGTGAACTCCCAGGGTTCAGAAGCCCTGCTTCTCAAAAGCTGGAGAATCATGCCCGAAAACGTTGGTCTTCATGGCTCTATATCCTCACTAATTTTGCATCTCAAGGATATGCACCAGCTCTAGTCTACTTTATCTTCCCAGCTCCTGAAGAGATAACTTGTACCCCAGGAGCAAGGCAGAGCTTGGTGAACAGCAGAGGAGAAACTTGTCTCTGGAGCTGCTAACTTTAAAGGAAAAATAGCTGACTGGGGAACCAAGCTGGGAGAGAAAAGAAACAGAAACTTTAATCTGCATTTCCTCGGGATTACTTTCCCTGGTTGCATGGGGCAGTTAGTGCAGGGAAACACAAGAATCATTTAATGAAACTCAAGCTCAAGTTTCCACTTTCAATCACCTCACAAATGAACTTGTAATTAGTATTTTCATATGGTAATTCTGATTTTTTTATAAAACATTATAAAGCTAGCAACATATCTGCCACTAACCTTTCCTGTCATTGAGACAATTTATCTGCTCAAATGGAAGACAAAAAGGATGAAGAAGAACGTGGGAGTCGGCAGCAGCTGGAATGCATATGTGTGTATGCAGCTATTGTTTTCTTTGCTCCCAGTTTGCTGCAGCTGTGGAAACAGAGCACAGCGTTTCCAACTTCATCACTGCATGTTATTCATTTAGAAAAAAGGGGAAGAAATGTGTGATTGCATAATCAACACTCTCGGTTTCATCTCTACATGTAAGTGACATGAAAAGAAAACAATCTGACTAAATACTTTGCATGCCAACCACAAATCCAGACATTGCCACCAAATTCCGGGCTCTCAGCAAAGCAGATCCCATCGGATATTGCATGTAGTCAACACAGAGAAACGCACTGCAGTGAGTTTGGGAGCGGGCTGGAGCTACACTGGCAGGAAGAGAAGCTCGCATTAACAGACTGTCCCTGCATGCTTCTGTGAAGTTAAGAGAAGCAAATGGCAAAGGAAAACCAATTCATTAGTAGAAGATTTCTAGTCCTGCTTCAGCCGTTTTTGCAGGAGGAAAACCAGAAGAAAACGAGATAAATGGAGTCTGAAAGCCATAAACTGGCCTGCAGAAGAATACCCACCATGGGTACTTGACAAGGTGGTCTGCAGATGCTGCTGCAGGCACTGCATGAGGCTGGAGCAGCATGACCAGTATGCCAGAACTGGTACACGGCACATACCCATTTGCAAAGGCTGTTCTCTGTGCTACAGCACATAAATTCTGAACATTGAACACAGGTAAAACTGGCCTTCATTTCAACCTGTGTGCTCACTGCTGTGCTGGAGAGAATACCACCTCAGGTATGATTAATATCCTGGACTAGCCATTCTTACTGATAGGGTAAATTTTCCATGTGTCTCACTGAGGTATTCTGCCTAAAAGAATCCATTAATTGCTAATAACACAGGCATTCTTACATCACCGGGGGAAAAAAAAAATGCCATGTATACACGTGAAGTATTTTTCAGCCAAAAATCTCAAGGCTGAAACTCATAATTCTGTGACAGTTTAGGAAAATTAGTCCATCTTTATACAACAATTTAATCGGTGAATGCACCTAAGGGACTTGAGAGATATTCATTATATGGCTGCCTTTCACAGGAGGACATCCTTCAGAAAAATGACATACTTGATAGCAGTCCTTAAGGTAGCAGCCAAACAGTTATTTTCTTACCTTACACTTTAATTAAAGTACCCATTTTGACCATTTATTACTATTTCTGAATTAATGTTGTCCTTATGTGTTATTCATATTTCCAGTACTAAAAGTCTGTATCAATCTAAATGCTGTAAAATGACCTTGAATTGACAGCAAGGATAACTGAGGACAAAATGACAAGATGTAAAATACAGATTAACAGCTACCATACCATAGTCTTATATTGTATCATTTGAGAGAGAACTGCTCTATAGTTAAAGAACATTATGACATTGAAGAAAATCAGGATTATTCGGAGCTTCAGAGACATCTCAAGTGTTTTAGATACCTTCACAAAACAGCCAAACTGTGGGAAAGATCTAATTTTCTATTAAGCATTGAACAACCATATAAACATACCATTTTTGAGTGTGATATTGGAGAATGTCATCATTTCACTGCTTTATTGAGCTTAAGTCTATCACAGGTCATTAAGTTTCTTTTGAAAACTCAGACTAGTCTTTCAAACTTTAAATTTAAATTCGAGATAACTTACTACTGAGAGTATGCTAATCAAATGGTAATGGCCACAATCTCTCCTTAGTATTTATAATACTCATATTATCCTGCTCTATGAGATGTCTCAAGCTCAACTGTCTAATAGCACCTATTACAGGGAAGACAGAACAGAATCTAGTCCCCTTAATCAATATGTAGCTAATTAAATAGAACTGAATAGTCTTTTAGATAAATTTTTGCTCAATGTCAATAAAATAGGAAAATGAGTCCGTGAATTAATGTACAAAACAGCACTTAAAACCATCTACTTATTTACAGTGGCTACTGGCATTTATATATGAATTCTGTCACATATTGCTGGCTCCCGATCTACATCCCACATCCTCAGTAAATTCAGACTGTAGTTAGGTGCTACTGGATTTTCTTTTCTACCTCCTGATTCACTTGAGAAATACTGTATTAAAATCCACTTTTCAGAACCGACCACAACATGCAAGTCCATTTTTGATAGAGAAAATGGCTGGTGCAGAAGGCACTGTGTGCACTTCCCAAAGAAATAACGCAGGAAGAAAATGAAGCATTTTATTAACCTGGCTCCCAGATGAAAGGTTCCTGATTGACAACATGGGGAAATGAAACATCTTTGTTTATTCACAGGGGAGATTCAACATGGAAATGAAGTGCTTTTGCTGCTGTTATCTGAGTGGATGTAGATGTAGGTGTGCTTTTGTCACAAGGCAAGGAAGGAGTGGGGAGCAGTGTTTCCAGACTGTCTGTCATTTCTGTGACAATTTTTAACTAACACATCAGAGATACCACATACTGCATAATATGGCATAAAAAGGAAAGAAAAATGTCTGCATTCAAAGCATGATGGTTTTACTTCAGGGATTTTCAAATTTCTGTAAAGCAATAAAAGTATGAAGATAGATGACCTCTTTTTCCATGTATCCCTAAACATTGTGATCCTCATTTCTTAGTCTCTTACAAAAGCTCCATATGGTGGAACTCAAAGGCACAAAACTCCAGCAGGTACCACGCCCAGCTCACTGCAACCCACCCTTTTAACAGGAGCAAATCCTAAACTGCCCAAGATTCAGCTCCACAGCCGGCTTCGATTGTGATGCGGCAGTTAATGCCAGGAGCTTGGTACTTGACAGGCTGTTTTCTGCTTCTGTGCCAAACAGATTCAAGATGCTACCTTTGCGCTCTGTCCCAAGTAGGCAAAGACTAGGAAAAACATGAGGCTCCTCTAAGGAGCAGGAGTGCAGTGAAATCAGAAAGCTCTCCATTTCGGTCATTAATGGCGGCCCCCACTCTGATGGTTGCAAGATGTCAGTCCATGGGGCACTGTGAAGCCTCCTCCCACCATCCTGCTACATTCCCCCTTCCCTTCAGTCTCCTATACCACAGAAAAGAACAAACTAGAATTAATAAGGGACAGAGGTTAAAGGCATGTCTGTTTCTAGGCCTCCATACAACTGAATAATGAAGAGATTTGGATAAATGCTGCTTTATTTCCCTCCTAAATCTGACTTAGCAAAACAAGTAGGGCTATCTTGGATGTCACTGCTGCACTCTCTAATCCCCTCTAACAATCAGTAATTTCTCATTTATACTGCTCCTCAGTCACATCTTGCTTTACTGTTTGCACAGCAGGAGTGTGGCCGCAGTGCCACAGGCCCGGCAGTAAGGTGGAGTGTAGGACGGGGTGAACGGACACAGGTGCCTCAGCACTCTTAGTCGAGTGAAAATCTAGAAACCACATCTCTTACATGTACAGCAATTATGTCTAAAACCAAACAAAGCATACATAAAATATTTGCTATAAAATGTTACGTATTAACAAAACCGTGCCTTATTTAAGATGTTAGTAGGCGGTTTTGATCCCAGACAAAACAGCACAAGAATGACTCACATAATGGAGCGGGCTGGATAAGCATAAGTGAGGTGTAAATCAGACACACACAACATTTTAGCAGGATGCAGTCAACATATTAAACAACCAAATCCTAGTACATTCATGGAACCCATGTATCAAAGCCATCAGCGTTGTACTTCTGCCTTCAGTGGGGCTTTTTCTCCCCTACCTGAAAACATTTGTTTAACAGAGCGGTATTAGCATCACGAAGGATGAAGTTTTCACTGACTTCACAGAGCGCATGTTCAGATCTCTTAATGCTGGTACTTCAGGCCTAGCTGCACTTTCCTGAACAGGATGGATTTAAAAACTGTCTGTTCTTGAACTGACGCTTAAGTGCACTTCCAGTCTTTGCCACATCATGAGAATTTTAGAAACCAGTCTATAAATACTTTTACAGCTAAAGACAAATATAGGTACATAGTGGGATTCTTAAAAACATGTCCCTAAATCTCCATTAAATTAATACCAGTTACAGCAGCTAAAAAAGACCACTGATTCCCAATCTGCATTATCAAGTTTACTTTAAAAAAACACCTGGTCCTTCAGGATTTTTCTGTAACCCTTGCACTCCAGCCAAGGCAACCGAATTTGTTAAGGTGGTGCAAGTTCGTGTGCGCTTGTGCGTGCATGGGGAGGTATAATACAACATCTAGGTCCTCAAAGTAGAATGGCCACTTTTTTTATTAGAAGAAAATATGTACGCTGTCCAAAATGCTTATTTTGACAAGAGAGACCCATAAATTGTTCTCTATTTTGACTTGCAATCCTCTTGCTACAGCAGAGCTGTACATGGAATCAGTAAACACAGGAATGATGTAGTCCTCCCCATTGATTTTTTTTCTTTTGCAAAAGGGAAATTAAAAGGCCATACTCTGTTTTCTCAGAGGTTCCAAACTAAAATTATCGTAATCACAGAAAAGCAACTCCTACACATCTGATCTTCAACCTTAGGGTTTCTTGTGGGAGCCAAGCATTTGTTGAAAAAAGACAACAGTAAGACCAGAACCCATCACTTCTTTTCAAGCTCACTTAACTACGTGGACATTACTCAATCAGTGGCAAATAACTTGTGGCTCCCAAATCCCTTAATTCCTTTCAGGGTTGTGAAATTAAGGATTTCAGCAGTTAATTAATACGGCAATAACATCAAAATTAGCAAAATGCTGCAATGTCAAACAAATGAAGCATCATAATTTTGAGTCTGTTCTTGTTATTTTCAACATGCATCTCTGTGTGAGGAGAGGAATATGGGAACTGCGGGACTGTAAAGGGAAAAGAGGGAAGGAGAAGAAAGCAGAATCAGGCACGCTTCGTATCTGTCAGGAATGAGAACACCAAGTATTTCTTTCCTCTTCAGGAGCCAAGAGAGTTAAAGGAGGAGAACGTCGGCACAACTGCACGCACACGCAGCAATTTGCTGACACGGTATAGTATTGTCTGCATTACGACTGTACAATACCACACAGAGCTGATGAGTTGTGACAATACCACAGAGCTATCTTCACTCGGGAGAACGTGAAGATGTTCGTAAAACTGGTGAGTATCAGAACATCACATGTGTTCAGTTTTGTTTGTATGACACTTTTCCATTCACTAAACAAATCTGTCTTCTCAGCGCAGCATTAATAGGTCACATCAGAGGGAAGCAGCCCAGAAGCAGCTGTAAACCCTTCAGGGAGCCAGTCAGCTAACTCAGTAACAAAACTCTTATCTATATTTTCCTATGAGTAATAACAATGTATAACTCATTTACACAGCTTTCCTTTTCAGTCTCAGAGTGTCCCACAAAACAAATAAATCAACATCCTGATTTTAAATACAGGCACTGCGAGATAAAGAAAAATGAAGCATCTCACAGAAGGAAGCCAGCATCAAAGGCACAACTGTAGCAAGAGCCCTGGTCCTCTCAGTTTCAGTCTGGGGTTCCACAACGGCTTAAGAAAAGCCCACGATTAGGCTCAGTGCCCCAGAGATGGAAAACAAGAGAGATCTTCAAAAGGCAGTCTCATACAAGGAAAGGTTAGAAAAACAAGAACACAGTTGCCTGCATGGTGCCAACTGATTTTCAGTTACAAAGTAAATCAAGTTTGTGCCTTGACAATTTTCTCCATAGATTTTTATCCATCTACATTAACTAAACCTGAAACTTCCTGTCCTGCATTTCCTCACTGTGTACACTATGAGCTTAGTAAGTCACTGCCAGCTTTGTAAATACTGAGAGCAACAAACTTATCAAGGATCAACCAACCAGGTTTCTCTCTTACAAAAGTGGGTGCACACTATAAAACACATTTTCAACTTGTTCTGCAAATGTGCCCCTACAACTATGCTGCCTAAACACACCAGTTCTTCACTGACTGTCCCAGTTGACTTGTTCAATATTCAGCACATGATATATTTTGAATTCTGGTAATCTGGCTGCATGACTGTAAAATTCCTCAAGAGTTCATTTTATGCCCAGCTTTTCATTAGCAGCGCTCTATAAATTGCAGGACCAACTTCTTAGCTTTTAATTGTGTTAAAATCAAGCATCTGCTTTTCAAAACCAGGCTCACATACACATGTTCAAAATCAGAACGCAAGAGAGGTGGCTAAAGAGTCAGTGGCAGCAAAAAGGGATAGCAGCAAAAGGTCTGTAAAGCCTCGCATTCCTTGGCGAGCTGAGAGTCTGAGCTAAACACACACTTTGGCTCTGACTTGGGAAAATGAAGTTTTCTTTTATCTTTCTGTTATAATCTATTTAAACAACAGGTTCATTTGGGGAAACTGCATCAATCTCTCCTGATAAGAATGGAGACTGCTGCACCATATTAGGAAGAAAGGAGATCAAAGAAAGAAGGGAGCAATTAAAAATCCATGGAAACCACATCAGAATCAGAGTAGAATTCTGTGATTTCCTTAGGGCTTGATTCAGTTATTAACATCACCCAATGACATTAAGCCAGTAGTAGGTATTGTTATCTAAATGCAGTATTTTAAAAACAAATAGCTACTTATCTAAAATCAGATTTGAAAAGTATCTCATCTAGACATGATGATATGTAGTAACAGTGTAAAGGACACCCTGAGCTAGCTAATACAACCAAATGACTTCTCAGGCTTTTATAGCCTGGAAGTTAACTTTCTTTTTCTGCTTTGGGAGAGGATGGTGGTGGGATTTGGGACCTTTTTTTGAGGAATGCCATTCAAGTTTAAACTGTCCAGTACATTTTCTGATGTTGCTTCCCTCCTGCCCCTTTCTTATTTGCAGACTGCATTATTATAGAGGCAAAAAATCTTGTGGCAAATTAGTTTTCTGCACTTAGTCACAAAGAGCATAGCTTGGAAATGATGCATCAGCCTAGGAACAATAGAATAGCAAAGAGCTGGATGATTATATTTGGAAATGGCGCACACCCTGGGACAGCTGCAGAAAGGCCAGGGCTGGACACGCTTTCTCTTGAAATGTGTAAGTTCAGTTCAGTTGTGGGATGTGAAAGAAAGTTTTATGCTGGCTCTTCAGTTCTTTGGTATGTTACATAAGCTCCCTTTCCCCTTTATTTTCATAACAGTACATAAATATTTTATGAACGATGGGTCTTTGAACTGTGTTTCTCTGACCCATCGACTGATTCTCATTCATCTCTTTGAAATTGTATCTCCTATGCTATGAGAAATTCATTATCCTCATCTGTCAAAAAAAAAAAAAATAATAAAAACCCCACAACACTAATTCTGTTTGTTGCCAATGCTACAAGTCAACTCAAAGGACAATAAATTTCTACTTAATGTTACTATCAGGGTGACATGGAGACAATTGTACTCTGATACATTAGAAGCAGTAAAGCTCAAACAGCTTTTAATTCATTCTTTATATACCTTAAGTTCACCATCCCAAAAATATAATTAAAAAAGGAATCAGGGAAGAAAATCTCTTCCAGTGTGGATTAATGTAAATCCTGATTTTCACCAGAAAAATAAAACCATGGCTCTATATGTCTAGATACCTTATTGTATATCTGGAATTACAGATGTCAGTGATACACAAGCTGTCCTGAGGCCATTCCAGGCTTTGCCACATTTCACCTATTTAGCTCTCTGCAAGGCTTCAGGAATTCAGTGCATCTTCTACGGCTTATCCGTAGAGGATGGATGTTCCTCTTGCTACCTTTTCCACTGCAGTTTACACTTCTCCAGCACGCTAAAAGCACTTTTGAAAAAAGTCAGAGTAATTAGATCTGGTCAGCTTTCTGGTGAAAAAACATTTCCATTTAAAAAATTGACTAGAAAATCCTGTGAAACCAAACTTTTTGGTGGAAACTAAGATCCAAAGAACCCCACATCTGCTATCAGTTGCTCTTTTCAGCAGGTTCACTGCTACACTGCAGGTGAGAACTTGAACTCTACTGCTCTGCAGGCTCAGTCAAAGAATAGTGCAGCAGCTTAATGGTGAAATGGAGAGACTTTTCTGACAGCTACAGGAGTTACAAGGGATATTGCACAGACTGGGTGAGGCTCCGGAGGTGGGACGGACGCCTGTGCTCCGGGCCGCGACAGGCTCCCACGGTCAGGTTCCTGATTCTGATCATGGTCTCAAAGCCCGGTCCTTTAACATTAAAAGTTAAGAAGTTATGTCTTTTGCAAAAACCAAAACAACCAAACAAAACTCCACCACCTGAAACTCTTGTTTTTCTCTTGATCTCACGCATCAGTCCAAGGTGGGACACTTCTCAAATCTCAGAAGAAGAAAAATGAGCAAAATACCTCTAGCTCTACTACGACAGAAAGACATAAACAGAATTGGCAAAGGAGGAGTTTGACTGAGGAAGGCACAATTCAGACATCTGCACAAGCTCTAATACAGATGTAGATACTCTGGTGGTAAGAAACAGAATCCTGGAGCCAACAAAATAAAAAGTGCTGTATTTTGCTCATCAACCTGCTTTTCTTTTGTTTTTCTAGCAGGAAAAATATTTTTCTTTTTTTGCTATCTTCTCTTGGGATAGAAAATAATGAAAATTCCATTCTCTCCTTCAATTTGCAATTTCCAAGGTGTGTTACTGAGACAGGAAAAATTACCACTCTCACAATGTTAAAAATTTCAAGTGCATGACTATTATGGAGCTCTTGATTAGCTTATAGATTAAAAAGATGGATTTCAATTAGCTTGCCAAACAAGTGGAATCGTGCAAAGCATCTTATACCTTTTAATAAAACCCCAAAATGCATATACGCTATTTCATGCTCTCAGCAGAAAGGATGATTTCTCCCACTCACTCCCTCTGGAATGTGCTTACAAAATTCCACTTCTCCTGACTCAGTAACTCCTACTTCAAAATTCTTCTCAATTATGGCCATGTTTTTGGCTGCTTGTCTAAAAAGAGTTTGATGGTCATTTATTACCTGCAGATAGTTCATTTCCTACAAAAGAAACAAAAAAAATTTAAACATTATGCCTGCACATTGCAGTTTTCCATCTTAAGTAAACTGGCAGCTAAAGAAGTAAAATATGGATTCAGGAAAGGTGGAATCTCTCTATTAATTTGTCTCAAACTTCCCTTGAGATGTTAAGACAAAGGACATAGGACTCCAACTCTTTAATAGTGGCATCCTCTTGAGATCTTATTCTCTAACCTCTTTCAAAGGTTGTCCACCCCAGAGAAAATTTGCTTTGGTCCTAGCAGAAACCTAGACTTCAATGATAGCTTCAGCTACCACCCTAGACTCCGGTCCGAGATGGCAAAGCCAAAACTATGCTCCCCTTTGCTCCCTCCAGCACCTGGACAGTAATCTCTGACTTCAGAAAGAGGGCAGATTCGAGCAAGGCAGAAGTATCTCAAGCCCCATGGCCCATCACAGCTCTTCATTTTATCAACCCAGAATACTAATTCAGTTTTTTCTCCTCCTCTCACAGAGCATTTGAAGCCAACCTTACTAACGTCTCTAAGGCTGTGTGAAACGCTTTGACAGAAGCGGCTATGGAGGGCCAAGCTTTAAGATCAAAGCAGCTGCAGTTCCCATGGTTCAGCAACTTTCTCAAATGTCTGTAATGACAATTAGAGATACTGCATTCCTTGTCCTTTATCCCTCTGAAAATGGCTTTCAAAAATTCCCAGTGCAAGTCCAGAGTGAGAGGGTACGTCACAATGAAGAACAGAAAGAGGGAGAGGTGAGGCCCATCTTTCCCTGATTCTTCCCTTTTGTCACTTAGCCACATCACCAACCAGCAGACTGCTGCTACTGGAGCTCTTTTGCCTTGCATAAGCATGAGGACGACAGCACATTCTCGCTCCTTGAAAAGATTCTGCTCTTGGCTCAACTGCAGGTTGTCCTCCTGCTTCACTGGCTCTTGCATTATCACCCACCTACACAAATTAAGCCATGGTTTCTTTCCTCACTTCCTTAAATAACGAATGGATGAGGTGCAAATTTAGAAGCAAGTGGTATCAGCAAACACATATAGCCTGTGAACGTTCTTCTTCTTAAAGATTAAATCAACTATTTCAGTGAAGGAAAGCGATCTATTCTTGCCCTGTCATCTTTTCTGGCATGCCAATCTCCGGTTGTACCACACAAACCCAGAACATTCAGGTTTTTTTCCAGGACACCAGTCCCAAGAGGGGACAGAAATCGGGAGGAGATGTGCAGTGAAGCTGTATCCAGTTTTTCATGTGTTTGTGTGTGTGCATTCCTCTAGGATTTGTGTATTACCTGTCTTCAAGTGCCTACCACTTACCTAAACAGACTGTCTGGCTTTAGATTTGTTTAACTAAATAACTAATTTAAGAAAATCCAGTTCTTTCTAAATTATTTTAGTTATTATTTAGTTATTTCTAAATAGTATATCAAATTATAGCTTTGAGGGTGATTGTTAAACATTTTATGTTTAACATTTCTATTTTAATAAGCCATATCTTTTTTCATTGACCATGGCAAAACTGTGTACATGTATGAAATAAAATCTTGTCAATAACAGCTTCACTGGCTCTTAAATTTAGGTTAATCTCACTAACAAAGCAAAGATATATTAATGTAATTAATATATTAATGGAAAAATGATGCCTCTGAATTGTACACCAAATACTACGAAGAGTGCAGTTATTAACAATTAAGAAAATTAGTAAATCATCTGATCGGGAGCATAGATGAGTGTGGAAAATGTAAAAGTCTCCTATTTGGCTGTATGCCCTTTTTCCCGCAGGCATGGAGAGGACATTGCCACGATCGGAGGTGGCACGGGCTGGGCACGTCCCTGGCGCTGACTGAGCATTACTTGCTTGACAGAAGGGGGACGCAGAGGAAAAGAGGAAGCGTGCTTTCCAATATGAGCTGCATAGATTGACTCAGCGCGACCCACACACCCCGCACAGGGGCAGGAGAGGAAGTACACTCACTGGATGCCTTTAACAGAAAGAATGAAATAAAAAACACAAATTAAGAACAACTACATTTTTGAACGACAATAAATAAGTCCTTGTTTATAGTGATTTATACCACTCTGGACCACTCTAAACCTGGAGTATTTCCATTCACGTTGATGCAATTAATGTTAAGTTATTAATTGTGAAGGGCAGCAGATTTTGATGCATTAGAGGTTTGGGAGCAAGACAAACTGACTGCAATTAAAGCATGGATATTAAAGCCCAAACTGCTGAAAGATTTCTTTGAAAACTGATAATGCAGGAAATATTTTTGGTTTGGATCAGCATACTATAGACAGACAGAGTTTCTGTACACCATTAGCAGCTGATAAGCCTAGAGCAGATGGCAGAGGGGAAATATTTTAATTCCATTCCTGCCTGGCCACGGTTGTACAAGCACCAACTGTTTCAGACACTTTCACAGCATGGTAAGATTTGCAAGTGTTTCCTTCAAAAATGTGCAAAATTGAATTCCAAGTACACAGGACTGTTTTGACACAACTTATCAACCGCTACCAAACAGAGCAGATCCAGACCACGCTTGCTCCAGTTGCTAAATTCAAAATTTCCCACATGCAAGCCAAAGGAATTAGGCTAGACAAGGAGGGGGAATACACTTTTTTTTTTTTAAAGCCAGTTACTATGGCCATGTACATTTGTTGCCAGAAGAACGCAAGTTCAAGTGAGACAGCAAATTTATTTTCTATAGAAGAATGGTGATAGAGAAAATGAAAACTTTTATGTCTCCCTTGCTAATATTTTTCTAGATACCAAAACTTTACTTGGCACTCAGTATTCCATTATTTTCCCTTTTAAATTGGACTTGAGACAGTTCTTTCAAAAACTACTTCCTATTGTGTACATGAATACTTGGTATAAATCATTTCAAAACTAGAACTCTTCTGCCGTATTTTTCCTTTGGATGATGATTCCCAACACAGTAGTTGCACTTTACAAGAATTAGGTCAGGCAATACATTAAGAAGGCCAACAGACAACTATTCTAGAGACTGTTCTCTCCTCACTGCTGGGAAACAACAGGGTTTCTTTTTAGGAATGATATATTTTTGAGCATGGGAGATTTTCTTCTAGGAAGTCTTTTTAAAAGGCTGGGGACTTCTTTAGTATTTATTATTTTGAATAGTGAAGATTTAAAATCTTCAGCACTCTCTTCTGAAAATTGAGTAACGCTTAATTTTTCTAAATTACAACACTGTGCACAGAATCTGGCCAGTTCACAAAGATACCTTATTAATGTTGAAGAAAAGAAGACAACAAAACCTGCTGATATACAAAACCCAGGAATCTGTGGCTGAGTGACAGATGTCACCCTCTCCAGTAATGCTATACGAAGAATGTAGAAATGACAAATTCTTCATTCTCAAATGAAGAAACTGACAAAATTTCAAGTTTTTGTGAAACAATCTTGATGGTCTCAATCTAGTAAGGGATGATTTTTCCTACCTCTTCATCATATTCCATGTTTTTTGAGGAGGAAGAGAAGAAACTCTTATGCACAATTAAGAATATGCACAGTTTACTCCTGAAAGCAAAATCCCATTCTCTGATAAGAAGTGACAACTTCATTTTGTTGGGCACAATTCAAAAGAAAATAAAGATCAGATTTGTAATCCAAACAGGTATAGCTATAGTAGAGGAAACACCTGGAGCACGCCTGATTGGTCAGCTCTAATCTTTAAAACCAGCAGTAATTTCATAGATAAAATCCTTGCTATTAAGCACCATGTCTACTTCCAAAGACCTGAAAGCTTCAAATAGTCTTTTAAGAAAATGCCTTCATACGTCAATGTCCATTAATTCATGAAATTGGTCTTTCCTCCGCATAGAAACAAATGATTTGAATATTAAAGAATACAACTGTACTTGTACTGTTGAACACAGGAGCTACACCTGTATATTAATGCCTTCTGGCCACGCTTATCATTCGTGATTACCTTGATCTGCAATACAGATCATTTTCTGTGAAGAAACATACTCAAACAACTTTCTCTTGAAGGTCTGCAAGCCACAAGGCTCAGCCTCACCTATGGAGAAATGACAGCTTTTAAAAGACAAACCCTTCCTTGCTCACCATCAGAAGCGCACAACTGGGATTCAAACCCTCTCGCTTCCCGGCTTGTACCAGCCTTGCTCTGCCAGCATCAGCACAACAACATGGCTACAGAGAAGGTTCTGTCTGCTCATTTTGGTATTTGTCCACCTGGTTTCTTCAGAGAAATACAGAAACAAATTCAGATTGAATAATCAGCCTATTCCTACCTTCATTTAATACGTGCAGGTGATGTCCAGTACTACTCTAGCATAGCAGGATGCACTGAACACAGCACGGTTTATTTGATACTGCAATGCCAAAACCTGAGATAATTATATTGTTTGATGAACCAGAAACACAGAGAAGGGAGAGCTTTAAAACAAACCTCACAAACAAAACAAACACTCAAGACTCCAAAT
Organism: Coracias cyanogaster; assembly: GCA_033124195.1. Lineage (NCBI taxonomy): Eukaryota > Metazoa > Chordata > Aves > Coraciiformes > Coraciidae > Coracias > Coracias cyanogaster. Next base: position 14,401 of record JAVSBS010011285.1, read on the forward strand.
GCCCAAGGCTGAAAAAGACATCAGGAAATGCCTGTATGATTTCCTTAACTAATCCTGAAAATAAATCCAGCAAATTCAGTTTCAAATTCTAAGATTTGGGATAAACATATTTAAGCTACAGGCTTTTTCATTCTTAAAATACATCTGTGAGGAATAAGTAAAAGCAATTGGGTTAATTACATTTATAGCAATTATCTTCAAATGGGTTATGAATACATTTTTAAAGCGAAATTTATACACAGGAAATTTCTTTACATATGCAAACTGAATTTGCACCAGTAGAACTGCTGTGTTGCCTTTTGGAGAGGAGAGCTGAAATTCAAAATGAACCTGAGGTAGAGAAACAGCCTTAACTATAGAGAAGGCAATTCACTTACAACTGCATCCACTGCACAAACCTATTTTCTTACAGATAAAAGTATCTGGGGCTTGCTGATAACCCAACTTGAAGATGAGCCAGCAATGCCTTTATGTGAAAAATAAAAGGATCACCTTATTGGGATGTATGAAAGTGGTTAAGTAAAACATACGACATTCTGTTTAAGGTAAGGCAATGAAACAGCTGACAAAAGTTTTTCAGATCTGGTAGAGGAAGAGGAAACGCACTTGCTTCATACCCAAACATTCAGAGCAGAGCCGGGACAAACCTGGCTGTTACCTTGTTATGGTTTGGGGTGGCTTGAGTGCTCTTTGACCTGCACTGCACCAGAATGTGGGTGTTCTAACAGGAACAAACCCTGTATGAGGATAATCATCTTAGTTTAATTTGCAGATCACAGCTTCACTGGTAAAATTAGTACAAGATCTGTGGTTCTTGTGAGATTTCCTGCCCATCAGCAGTGGGAAGAGTCATACACTCTGATACGCAGAGGCTTTGGCCAGATTTTCTGCAGAGGTAAAGTCATGTCAGTAAAGGAGTTCATGTACTGCCTTCCCATTACTCAACACTGAAAATATTTTAGAAACTTAGGGATTTAGAACAAAATATCAAGGGAGTACTCATTAAATTTCAACTGGAACATTGTGTCCTGTTCTGGGTGTCACTTTTCATGACAAATAGGCCCAAACAGAAAAAGTCCAGAGGAGAACATGAAGAGTCATCAGAGGTATAAAAAACAAGATCTATGTGGACAGATGGAAAGACCTGATTTTACTCAGGCTAGAGAAGGGAAGAGCAGAGACATGATAATAGACTTCAGACGTACAGGAGATGAATCGCCTTCCTCTAGTAAAGTCAGTGCTTCACTTAGGAATTGCCAAGAGATCACAGGCTTAAACTGCAGCAAGATGGGAGCTGGACAATTTAGAAGCCATATAACTGAAATTACAGCAAAGACTGCCTGAGGAAAGTGTGGAAATCTTTGCTGAAGGTTTTTAGGAACAAGTTATTCCCACATATTTTTATAGTATTTTTGTTACAATTTCCTAAAGTAGGATAAGTGCAGTAATTTATTGAGATTTCTTAAATCCCTGTTTTCTAGAGGTACCTGTATGGACACAAAGCAGCCATTGCCAGTTTGTTCCCTCCACTCCTAACTGGCCAGAAGCAAGCCAGCTTCAGAAAACCATCCAGAGAGCACTAGCTGTGCCCAAGCCACTCTGTCCAGCTGAGATTCTCTTAAACACAGCCCACTTCACTGTGCAGCAAAAGCACCCAGATCCAGAGAGAACAGCTGAAAAAGCCCAGTCTGAGCAGCACAGGGTTTAATTTGTTCCTTCAGCACAAAGACGGCAACTTCCCCCTCCGCTACTGGAACGCTGGCAGCGCCTGCAGGAGCTGGGTCCAGCAAAGCCGGTCATCGCAAAGAGCCTGAACCCAGGACGCCAGAGTTGTAAAAAGAACATCTGCTTTCCTGAAAACACCTTGTTCTCCTGTCAGATTGCAAACTGAAGTGTAACAAATTCCCCTACACTGCTAAGACAAGCTGGCAGTAGCAGAGAACTAAATTCCAGGACTTGTAGTAAATCAGTGATGCACAGCTTGGTTTGAATAAGGCAGGCTGAGCTTAAAAGGTGAATAAACTCACCTATATATCATATCGTATCACATCACGTCAGATATCATGTCTTATCTAATTAGAAACCCCTGAACTGTTTCCAAGTGCCTTAGGTTTGTTTTCTTTATCAAACATTCTTAAGAGTAGCACAACCTTTGTAAAGTTCCTTCTTCTCCGTGTTAGTATCACCTTTTCTCTTCCACTTTGAAAATACCACGCTGATAGAAAGCTACAGGGTAAAAATAAAATATTTACTAGAAAATCTCCTTGGACAGCAGGCTTTTTTAACTATTTAAAATGTTTTTCAGTACTGTTCAAGGAGTATTACCTATGATGTTCCTTAAAGTGTATTTACTCCTGTAATCAACTGTAATTAATCCCACCTTAAAATACTCTGGTAAGGCAAGTATAAATATTCTTACCTTAAAGAGACAAAAGCTGCTGGGAACTGATTAAGCTGAACATACACTCTGATTTTGTCTGAAAGATACACCAAGCTTGCTATCCAGCCAAAAAATCCCTGAGGAATTAGAGAGAAAACTAAAGGCTACGGTGATACAATTCTTTCTTGTGGAGAAGAGTTGATTCAGTTCCCTCTTCATTTGGTGCCAGAGACTGAGTAAGAGGGAAAATGAAGAAAATAGATTTAAGTCTGGGCAGCCAAACTGATTGGCCTTGGAAGCAGACAGAAGACTCCAAAAGGACAAGCTGGTGGGCTAGTATCCAGGAAAGCCTGGAAGAAGGTTGAAAAGCTGCAAAGGTTTAAAGCTGAGCCTGGAACAGCCTGAAAGGCTTGAATATTTTGGGGCGATAGCATGAAAAATGTCAAAGAGGCATCCTGAGGGATGGGAGGGAAGTGTTGCACAGAGAATCAGGATTACTATGGACGTAATCACTTCCTGTGCTTTTCCCCTAGAAGGATGGGAGACTGCGGAAGGAGCTGGCAAACCAAGTTAACAAATGCTGATTATTAAATTTCAGAAGCCTCCCCTGTTCCAAACCTGTAACAGCAACATCATAAGAAGGTTCACTTATGCAGATGCGCAAACTGAAGCTTGGACAAGTTAATCCGCCTGCCTGCGGCCACACCAGCAATCCAAGAGAAGATTTAGACTAGAACAGATGTGGTAATCCTTGTAGTAAGTATGCTCTAGCAACTATCCCACTTCTTCCCAGCCCCAGTAAATACACCTGCCATTGTCCTTGTTGCAAGAACTTTATCCAGCAGCACTCTGCTGCATATGGCTCTTCACTTGTTATTTATTTCTACCTCTGCCGGAAAGCATGCATGGTAAGGCTCAGAGACTTTTATTCAGCACATTTTACACACAGGGGGAGCAGTTACATGCTTTAAGTACGTAACTGAGGTGTTTTCAGTCACTTCCTCAGAGATGTCCATCTAGCTGCACTGACCCTCTCTCTCTCTGGTCAGACAGGATCCCAGCTTTGGTGCTTTCATTTGCGTGTGGGATGTGGGTTGGATGCCAGGAGTGGGGCGTGTGTAATGGCTGGATTACTCCCTAAAGGGTAAACTTCCACAAAAAAGCTGCTTCTCGTGGTGCCAGCCATATTGTTTTCAACTTTCACTGGTTTTTTACATAAAACTTTGCATTATGAATACCAAAAGTAATGTCTGGCACGAATACCTGAATTTTAAAACATTCACGATGCCTGGGTTTTTTCTTCGTTCGTATGTTCCATATAAGAATTTAAATCAATGATTCTAACACAGGAACATAATTTACAATTATGATCAACCTAACTGCATTCAGTGTTAATTAGACAAAAATATCTCTTCTCACACAGGCTTCCACACCATCATGCCTACACTACTCTCATTTTCTAACACACATAAATCACAAGAGAAACACGACCCCGGAAGAAGCTTTCTCCTAGTTAACTGGGAATGAAGAGGGACTGTTCACCGGTTTTCCTCTTGTGTGACAGGTGCATTCACCCTACAGGGAAGGCTTCCAAACACGTGAACCTGGGCAAATGATCCCAAGGTCAGAAAGTAAAATCTTTGTCATTTGACTGCTTACATTTTTTTCTCCTATATCTGCTTCTGACCCTAAATATATGAAGATCAGTAGTTTTCTAAGGAGCAGCAATGCCCCCCCCAAAACCCAGCAATGACATGAAAACATTTCACACAGAAATGCGCTTCTCTGATTTTTTTTCTTTTAAGATATCAGACTGTGATTTCTTTATTAAGAAAAACAAAGTAAAACAGCCCACAAACTTAACTTTGACTTACCTAAGCTGACTCGACATGGTTAACAGTAGCAAAATATATGGTTTTGTGGCTGAAGGGAGCAGGTATGACCCAGTTACATTGAGAAAGCAAGTGGAATAAATAATAAAGTGACACCTTGACATGATAGACTTTCAGATTCAAAAGCACTATAAGGACTTGCACAGAAAAGCTACATCTATACAAACAAAACCGTTAGATCGGCTTACTGGTAGAGAGCATGCCTAGTTAACAAATGCAGCATGAGAGATCACAGCTCAAATTCAGACTATTAAACTCCAGTGCACTTCCAGGCCCCGTTTAGTAGCAGCAGGCAGAGTATCCAAAGGATGCTGAAGGCGGCCGCTTGGCTTCTAGTAGCAACACAGATAAGAGCCTGGAGGTTAGTGTGAGAGACATTAACACGCTACTCGAGCTACATTTCCCCAGTGGAAAATAATCAATGTTTTGCATGGCAGAAAAATCAGGTACTATATAGAAAGCTCTGAGCTCAACGCAAGCAGAAGCATTTCTACTGAAAACATCTACGAAAATATTTGACTCCTCCAAATGGCAGCTAAAAAGCCTGCTGCTGCTGGGCTCCAGCCTGCCATCAGCTCAACCCTGGCAAGAGTCATTCTGCAAAGCCTCATCTCAACCAGATAAAGCAGTCCCCAAGTTTCAAATTGACACAAGGAATGCAGAAACAGAAGCTGGTAACGATGGAAACCCAACACTTAAACCATGGAATTGTCTGAGGTGGCAAAATCATACAAAACATTGGCATCAACAGAGAACTTTAAAACTCTGAGAGATGCTACGTGCAGTTTCATCGTGGGAAGCACACTACTGCCAAAGGTTATAAAATGAAATCGGTGACAGAGTAAAGACTCAGCAGGGCTGTAGCAGTGCCAAACCCTATTACCTAAGCTCTTAATCATTACATGACTGCATCAATTACAGCATATATACCCAGTATTACCAAGAGGACCAAATATTCATCAGTTTATCATGGAGGCTCATTCTTTCTAATCCTAAATGATGCCCTAAAGGGTTTTGCAATGTAAAAGGTGCAAAATTGTACAGTTACAAAATTAAGAACCAAGTAAATGTTATGTTCCTCCTGCACTGTATATAGGATTGAAATCTCACCTTCCTATTCAAATCAGCATGAATTTCAAATGATGGTAGTAAGGGAAGTACAAAAGTCAAAAACCTCTGCAAACATACTAGAATAGCTTTCTTGGAAGTCTCTTGAAAACAAGACTACGGAACAGTTAAGGAAGGAGCTGCCCTTATGCTGTTGCCATTAAAAAATTCACTAAAGTAATTTCATCAGTTGGCTCTTAAAAAGAAAAAAAAAACCCAACTGTTTTTAAAAGATGAATGAAAATATGAAAAAGTTGATGAAACAGTTTTCTGATGTTCACTAAAATTGACAAACCCAGCAAAGCCAGGGAATTCCCTAACAACAATCTAGATTCCAATTTTTTAATATTTTGCAGTATTTTCTTACTTCCCGGAAGAAACAAGCAATAAAAGAGAGCTTGTAATGTCAGTGTGTCCCTGCGGTGCAATATAAGTTGGCAGGAGACCTAATCAGACAACCTCCAGAGGTCCTCTCAAACCCAATTTTCTATGATTCTAGGAACGATGATTCACGACAACTAAAACCAAGCATATAAAATGTGATGGTAAATATTGTTTTTACAAAGTTTATTAAATTCAGAGAGGTATAATTTGTGAGGTAACAGTATATCTATCTGCTAGAGTATATTTAGTCTAACGACTAAACTATATTTCTGCCTACCCCAAGACTAATTTTCTCCATTCCCTCTAGCTTCACATTTTCCTCAAACGGTAATGTTTTTCAAATCTTTCTTAGGAAAGCTTATTATCACAGAGATTGCCTCTACAGAAATACCTTGGTACCCACTTATGCTCCATAAATGTTAAGGAAAATTACATAACATAATGTCATAATGGTACAGTATTCTCTATCAGGGAAGAAACGCTTTAAAATGTAGAAACTAAGAGAAAGATGGACTAAACCTGAAAATGGATGCAAGAGATTTATCTAGAAAGCAGCTAATGTTCTGATAAATTGATGTATTGGAATTAACGTGCACTCCAAAAAGCTGAATTAATACTTCAATTTATTTTTTTTTTAAGTAAAAATAAAAGCCAGATCTATTTATTTAGAACCCTGCATTTCTCTACAATCAGATTAAAACATCATCAAGAAATAAGGACACTGCTTTGCTTGTAGTACTAAATATCAGTTTGATACACATAGTGTGAGTAGTTAGAAGAAATACATTTAATTCTCTTAAATATTTGAATGTTCAACAATGGGAAATTTCCGTTTTCCACCTGTCCATCTTGGAAACTGCCTGTACGCCATCACTCTGTGCCACAGTACAAGAAACAAGAAGAAGAGAACTTGATAACATGAATAAATCGTCTTTTGAAGTATCTCTACTGTGTGGATCTCTAGGCACATGCGATACGTACAGCAGAACAATGGCTGGCCCTGGGGCCACAGCATACGGATTATATTAATGATGTCTACTTTAATGCTTATTATCTAACACAGTCCCTTCACATAATGCATTTGGGAAGGTAATTTTATATTTGAAATGTATTTAAAAGTATTTAATCATCCTAGATTTGTTTTCTGACTCTAGCAATGCCCCCCTCCAACCCAGAGCTCAATAATATGGTGATAATCGCCAGCATTAATAAGCAGATGATACCTGACACAATTAATTAAGCAATTACAATTGCAGTTGAACTAGAATGATGAAACATGTTTAACTTCCTTATTCTGAGCCAGCAGGTACAATGAAGTTCCCTATTTAAAATTTTTCAATTTCATCACAGACCTCAAAAAGCCAAAAAGCTGTTTTAGTCAAGCCTCAACAGTTAAAACATCTTTTATACTAATATTTTAAATTTGTTACCCATTAGTGTTATCTTGAGTTCTTTCTGAACTCTTGGTATTGCATTTCAGCCTACCAATTAACATTTACAGCAACAAGCTGAGGTCACCAGCCAGATCTACTGGCTTTTAAGTAAGAAAACTAATAAATTGAGCAGCTTTTATAAAAAGACTACTGATACAGAGAAAGCAAACACATCCTACACAGGATCACTCACACAGGCACAATCTTCTTCTACCTTGTACTGTTTCTAATGAATTAAGGCTGGTGAAATGACCTCATCTGCCCTTAAGCATACATTCTAAAACTAAGCAAACTCACCCCAGGACAGAAAAAATGGATTATGAATCAATACAAGACAAGGTAAAAAATGCAGGGAAAATAGGAAATCTCAAGAGATCTACAGCTTGGAACGAATGAGGAAGTGCTAGCTCCTCACACACCAAGAAACTGGGCTGGACTGGAGTAGAACAAGAAAAAAAAGCAGCATGAAGTGCCATGTACCAAAGAGGCAACTGCTCACATGTCAAATGGTATCCATTTCTAAACATTAGCATTTTAGATTTGTCATAGAAATCACAGATTCCACAACAAATTGTAAACTTTTCATATAAAAATCAATTCATAGCAATTACTACAACACAAGAAAAAAAAATCCAACTCTCCAAAATGTGAAAATGATTACTGTTAGTTTGTTGAAAAGGAAAAAAAAACCAAACAAAAGAGAACAACAAGTTCCATAAATATGATGTCTTAGTCTTCATCCACTCATCTTTTTTGACATGTGGCAATACAAAATAAATGCATCAGTAGTTATGGTGATATGAACAGACTTCTTCCAGATCAAGCCCATAGAGGAGTTCAGTACCTGGATCTAATTTTCTGCAGATCTAATAGAAGAGAGCACAGAGGCAGAACAAAGCAAGAAAAGGAAGTCCTTGCATTTAATTATGTACATTCTCTGTGCGTGCTGCATAGATATATATATGGACAATGTCATCCTAAGTGAAAGACACAAGAAGAACATGGAAAAAGATACCTCAACATCTTTGGCAGCAGTCCCACAAACAGTCCTGAAAGAAGTCAGCAGAAATAAATCATTACATACCTCCAGAGTTATGAAGGCCTAGGGGGAAAATAGCTTGAAAATTTTCAGAGAAAATGAGGATATGGAAATCAGGAATTTCTAGGGGGAAACTGAAACGAACCTTTCACACAGAATACTTTCTCTCAGAATGAACACTGAAATCATTTCTAGCATTCAGAAGTATTTTATGAACACTCTCCTTCAGAACGCCTTCCGTAGTTAATATGTACTTCAAACGAGCCACAGATGAATACGAGTTGGAAGAGAAGCCATCCAGTTCAACCCTTTTCCCCAAGACAGATTCAACTCTATTACATCATTCCTGCCATATTTGTCTTCTCTGTTCTTAATGACTGTGACTGAAGAAACTCAGCAATTTCCCCAAGCCAGCTACTCCAGTTTCACAATCTTTAGCACTTGAAAGTTTTCCCTACTATCTGTCCTCAAGTTTCTTCTCCACTCAAGAAAGCCTCTCAGTTCTTGTACCATCCATCATTATAGTGCAAACACATTATACCCTTTCTTTTTGCATAGCTTGTAAGATACCGATGACTTATCATGTCCCTTCTCATTTTTCTCTTCTTCAGACTAAACAACTACATTTCTTCTGATCTTTTCTCTGCAGTTATCTTTGTGAGATATCTGATCACCCTCATCTGGATGCTGTCCAAGTATGCACAACGCTCTTGAAGAGCAATGCCCAAGTTTGGGCACAAGTGCTCCAGCTGTAGAGCAGAAGGGCTGCCTCACATATCTACTGGGCTCCCCTGCTTATACAAACAGGAATGATGTTCGCCTTTTTTGTAGCAGCTTGAGATTGTTGACTTCATAGGCAGTACTTGATCCGGTATAATTCCAGCTATTTTGCTAAAGAAACGCTGTCTAAGCAGTTGTTCACCATCCTCTGCTTGTAAAGTTACTCCTGCTTCAGCACAGCATACTCTATTTATCACTGCTGACTTAATTCAGCTTTTCTTCAATTTTTTCTCTGGTTTGTCAAGATGGTTTTCAATATCACTACAGTCGCTTAATGCTAGCAGTTGCTTCGGTTTTAGGGGCATATTTAATCTGAACATTTTATTTCATCATCCAGGCTCTTAATGGAAACACTGATCAGAATAAAACTCAGGACCAACGACTGCCAAGTCTCTTTACTTCAGAGCAGATAAGTGTCAGACCACCTCTTGATTCTCAAGGCTGATACTCTGCAGTACTTCATATTTTGTCAACTATAAAATATACATTTAATGAAGTGTGACATACACTTCCCAGTATTGCCATCAAGTTTCTGAGATCCTTCATTTCAACTCAGAGCACAGAAGAGAACTTCCCAGTCACGCCCCATTGTCCAGGATCCTTCTCTGAGCAACCAAACTGCTGAAACTGCAGGCTGGACCATCATGCACCCAGAAGGGAGGGAAAGAGAAGGCGTACCATGAAGTCTGGACCCCTAGAAGACAATATTGCTGCTGGCTTGCAAGGCGGCTGTGCTGCTTTTAATTCAAAGTACTTTAACTTTCCTCTATTCTATTTCCGCTTTCAAAATAACTTACTTTGCTGAGACATCGTCATTTTTAATGGTGAACTATATATTGCTACACAGGGATGCCTACAAGAGAATACATACTAATGAGCTATATATATTTAGAAATGTGTAATATTTCTATAATTAGATTACAGATATAATTATTTCTATTAAAATAACACTTTGATTATTCTTACTGATTACACACTCTATTTCTGTCTGTTGTGGATGAGCAAATTCTCGGTATTTCATTTCATGCCAGGAAAAAAAGAAGTATTTATTTCCCCAGACCTTCAACATTTCTCGAAATCTTCAATCTCCACATTCCATCCATCATGCAAAGCTCACTGTTGAGACCGGCGTAGGGCTTCCATGATTCACAGGAGCTCACTGTAAAAGGGAGCTCAGGTTCCTTAGGGATCTACAACTCTAGCTGTGCATTGACTTCTACAGAGATTCCTGCTCTTGCATAGGTCAGGCAACTTGCTGTGCCCAGAGGGATCTATCTCAGTGCTCATAATGGTTCTAAGGTTACCAGTCTGATGGTCAGCAGAAAAATAGGAATCTAGAAGAGGAAGTAGCTGCCTGCTGCCTATATAATGCCAAAAAAATTATGGCATATTATGTCTAGATTCTTTCTTATTAGTCAGTCTTACTTCTCAAATTCCTTTGCTAAATTAAGTATTGCTCCAGCAAATACAACTACAGTGCATAATACCCTCTACAGAATCGGGTCAGCTACCCCAACAGATGTTCATCTAAGCTTGTAGTCTTTTGGTCTCACCAGCTCAAAGGAATACTCCTCCTTTGGACATAATCTTTCAAAACTTCTTTAAAAACTCTGGGATACGCTTCAATAATTCTTCATTTAAAAAGGAGATGACTCTTCATGATACTGTAACTTAACAAATTATCTAAATAAACAATACCACCATCTTATACTCTCTACCTCATCGGAATCCTCTCTCTCACACACATATGCAGAAAACTTCATGCACAAATAATGTTATTATTTTCTTAGTATGTTATGTGACGTGTATTGTTCCACAAATCAAGGTCTTCTTCAACCATGCTACCAAACTGGTCTACAAGATTATTCATGTAATGAAGAATCAAGGCTATGAAGCACACAGATACGACAGCTCACTAAGCACTGGGCCAGCTGGCTGCTGGGCACAGGCTGAGGATCCTTGTGGGTTCTTAACCCCTTTTCCTAGGGAGGAGAACTTGAACACTTGAAGTAAGAGACACTATTTTTTATGTTCTTCTCTGTAAATTACAATAACATAAACAACAGAGATGTTTATTTTTTATTTCTTTCATGGATTAATTAAAAAGTAGTCTTTTGGTTTAGCTGTGTTCTGCACCACGTTCATGTCTCTCTGTATCTCAAGGATACTCCAGCATGGCTGATATATGCATACATCCAAATTTCTTCTCCCTGAACTC